>WSXT02012431.1:0-14530 GCA_011762715.2 Neuroterus valhalla
TTGTTGGTTTGAATAAAAGTTATGTAACAGAAACTCTGCGAGGTATCAAGGTGTGTGCCTTTGTTGTTAAGATTAATTAGGACCAAGGAGTTCGCATATACAAGGAATATGATGAGTTGAGGATCACCCTGTGTATTTCTAAAAATATCATAGTATCACATTAGCTATAAGGAATTTCAATATGGTAATTTTTATGCTTTTCCATTCAGATTGAATCTCTTTCAAAATGGTGCACACTATGTTATATTTTCGAATTATTGGTGACCGTCAGAGGTAATAAATCCACCTACTATTTCAAATATGTGGTGGATAAAAAAAAAATGGTGGATCCAAAATGGTAGTCAAGTATGCTAAATGCATTTTCGATTCGATCCCGAATTGGTACAAGGGGGTTTTTGCGGCCGCTGATTACGAATCTTAAGTCGAAATTTCCAAAAACCAAATAGCAGATCCAATATTTCAGTCGAGCATGCCTATCAAATTTTTTCATTCTTTCGAATTTGGTAAAGGGGGTTTTCGGGGTCGACGATCATAAATCTGAATTGAAAATATACAAAACAAATTGGCAGATCCAATTTGGCGGTCCACGGTGGTCCAGAAATCATAAAAACTGATCGAAATCTGCATGCATTTTTGGCTCTACCATTTTGTTTTATTCGAAATTTTGACTTCGGATTCGTGATAAGCACCCCAGAGAATCCCCTTATACCAATTTGGAGAAAATGAAAACATTTATGAAGCATACTCCTCCACCATATTGGATACGCCATTTTGTTTTGGGGAATCCCTACTTCAGATTCGTAATCAGCGACCCCAAGATACCTCGAGTAAGAGAATTTGGCCCATTTTATAAACATTTTCTTATTTTTGCCAGGTGTTCGGGATTGCGTAGCATTGTGCACCAAAGCGAAATTTGCAATTTCGTGCAGCTGACTTTTACAATACTTATAGAAAAAGATATTCTGAATACTAGGAAAAAAATCTAAGTGGAATTTGGTGGAATTTTTTTTTTCTTTACAAAGTTTGTTTTAATTCTCGAAAATCCGGAAAATTATCACCGGTTCAACACACATTTTTGGAACGGAAAAAAAATTATCAGCCAATATGCGATAAAATATTATGAAAGAACTCACCTTTACGAAGAGATTCCATGCTTGAACGTGCAAATAAGTTGAGTTATCGCAAAGTAACATAATCGTGCGATGGTAATTGCAAAATTGAGTTACAGAGACAAAAGAGGTGAACTGTTTTTGGTGATAATTAGTCACATGAATAGTAATCAAGATATTCTAATTAGAAAATATATTTTACAGAAAAAATTTTTTTTGCACTTTTGGCCAGCTTTTTGTGTACCTATTTTATGGCATGTTCTTTATAACTGTACCCAGAGAAGAACTCCCTCTAAACAGATTGATTTCGAGGCTCTTGTTTTTATAGTCTGATATAATGTGTTTTGAAGTACGTTCGTAGAGGCTTTTCAGTTTAGAAATAACTGCATACAATTGCAAATGTTTCATATTCGAACTTATGGGGATTTTGAATATGTTAGATTTTCAAGATTTTTAAAAACTGTATAACTCCCACATACATCAGAAGTCTTATAAGTTCACTTTAATCAGCTATTTACAAGAAATTATTCAAAAAAAATTCACTTTTATTGCTTTCTTAATATTTTTTATGCAGTACATTATAATTTGTTTAAATTTTACTAAAAATTCTGAAATTCAGTCTCAAATACAGGATCAGAATATCATCCAGTCTAGGAAACTTTTATTCCTAAATTTTACTCTCAGATATCAACTTATCCAATTTGAGTTCAGTCTAGAAAAATCAATCCATGGATAAAATTAGATTCAAGAATTACAAACATTTATGCTATGTCACGTCAACTTATTAACTTTTTTACGTCCACAATGCTCTGTCAATCTTACGTGCAATAGTCAAACAACACGAAGAGTATAAGCTTGGTTATTACTTGTCAACCAAAAAGCAATATACTTCAAAAGCCAAGGAATATTAAATGTCAGAATAAGAATGAGGGTTGAATAGAAGGCATTGAACCTATATGTAGAACGAGGGTTGATCCGCAATGATGGTGGACAGCTCAATTTATCTTCTTAATGCTACCTTAAGCCTGCCTCATAACAAAATAACCTTTTTTTTCGAGGTTCTTTTGCGGTTCGCAGTATAACGATCCATTATAATAACCAAAGGAAAACAAGTCAACATTATACTTTACTAACCATTTCAAATTTTCAATAGAATAGTAGGAATTATCGAAAAGCCATTGAATCACGAGCAATTGTAGAGGTCTTGTTTCAGAATACGTTACTGGAAAAAATTGTGTACTGTTCGGAATGGGAAGATTATTCAATTAATTTAATCATCATAAATTTTTAATTAAATCTGGTACCATAGAAGTTATGGTATCACTATAAATTGTGACGTTGCATTTTTGTGGCAAGCGACAAGCTAGCAATTTCAGAATTTCGATGTTGTACTTTTTTGGATATCGATAAACTAATAAAATATAATAACTCAATTTGATTGTAGAACTCCGGAAGTTGCATGGTTTTCCAAGACTGGGTTGCATTTAGTTTAGTCCCTTATATTCTAAGATTAATTCTGCTTATTTTTCGCTTTATTTCTATATGTGTCAGCTGCACATGGACCCTCCTGAAAAATCCTGTTTCATCCCGACGAATTTTTCCCATTCTATATAATCCTATATCATCCTGACTGTGAGAGCAACTTCTAGAAACATTGGGGGCGCCTATTTTCGATTGGAAGAACTCTACCAATTTGAATTTTCCCGCCAATTCTATTGCTGTTGCCAAATTACTCCTATCCTTTTGGTTGTACCTCAAAAGGTATAGATGATTTTGGAATGCTGTTGGGGATTATGCCATCTATCATTGTGATGCCCATTCAACTTCTTTACCTCGGAGTGGAACTCGAGAGCTCATTTTTTGAGAAAGTTAACTGTCGATACGCAGCGAAGCGAGTAGGACCTCTATTGGGAATTTAAAGTTGCTATGCGAAACTCGATCGCCATCTAGCACACTAACCAACATGGCTGCCTATGGGATACACGTAGCATTGTTTACATACGTGTTGCACTCAAATAACGCGATAATAATTAATTTTCTGTCAGATTAATCAGTTAGAAGTACAAGGGAAGTTTATTAAGTCAATATAAAATCTTAGAAATGGAATTCTCCTGGAACGATAGAAAGGAAATCAATACTCGCAAAGGCAATGTGTAGGGTAGAGTGGTTTGAAACCGACCAGTAGTCCCATGCCGAACCCTACGTGTTTCTCAATACACGTGCTGCCGCAAGATTCATTAGTGGTGGCTTTTGAAAGCTTTTATAGTACCGACAATTTGAAGTTATGTCATCGTTCGCCTCTCGACATGTAACCTATGTTATCTGAGCAGTTTCTGTTTTGACAGTCACGAAATTTATTTTGGAGCTGAAGGAAAATCGCGTTGTTGGTGTTTCTTCCCATCGTGGAAGATCCGAAAATAGGTTTTTTCGATTCGTTATGGCTTCGACTTTAAAACGTGGTTATGGTTGTATTTTACTTGCATCGATGTGAGTAAACAAGTGATTTTTTGGAAAAAGACGTGGTGGTCCGAAACGGACCCCCAAAGGGTGGTTCAAAACCGACCTCCATGATTTCGCACTCTTATGATTTGCCGGCGTGTCTCTGAGTATTAATTTTCAATTTGCTGACTTCCAACACATTTTTACTGCAGAAATGGGGCTATAGTTCCTCAAGGAGAGGTTGGCCACAGGGCCAAACATCAATTCTAACATCGGACGCAGAGTTGTAAAGAATCGCTGGAAAGGAAAAAGGAAAACAAGACAGAATGGAAGCAGAAGACAAATGAAGAAAATCCCAAGAAAAAACCGAACAGAAAAAAGAAGCTCAAAAACAGAAACGAAAGAAATAAGCAGCAAAATCAACAAAAACAAAAAAAAACAAGAACATACTCCTTGTTCGTTCGAATTTCTCTGCAAAACTTAACATTGTTATAAAATAAAAAACATGTACAAATGTAGTAAAAAATATTAATACAAAATGATTCTACAATTGTTGTATTTCACTTCAAATACGAAAAATGACTTTGAAGTAGTAATTTCCTTTTGTTTTCTTTGAAATAAATAGGGAGTCGGAATGAGACCACGGAGGGGGGGGGGCGTTTTTGAACCATGCTTTTTCGATACGACTGAATTGCTCACTTCCATTGCGGCCACGTTATTTTCAACAATAACAACCAGAATACCATGTTGAGCAGCTAAAAAAGTAGGTAACCAATTATTTCGAAGCTTGCACATGTCTTGCGAACGAAAAAAAAAAATCAAAATCACTTTTAGAGCTTATTTTGCTTGAGAGGGTCGGTTTCGAACTACTCTGCCCTACTGTGTTGTCAATTGTGACTCCAAAAAAAAATATCAACACTAATTTGAGTTTCGATAAAGTACCAAAATTTGGCAGTGGTACTGTTACAGTGGAAAATCTCAATGGAGAAAGCATGGATGTTGATAAACATTCCGAATGGTTAAAACGACTCAAGATTCAAGCACTGATTAACAAATACTAGTTTTGCTACCTGCATTCCGGCGTTGATGATTTTGTATTTCCTGGTTTGTTTTTTATACAGTTATTACGTGATTATTAGGTAAAATTATTATCATGATCATTAAATAAAATCCATGGCTCATGCCAGCTTTGCAAGTGCAGTCCATGCCAGTGACAGACACTTGTTTATTGATCTCACTGTTATTATTATTATCACGAATTATCGCTCTTTCACCTTTGATCATGTTTCTGGAAGACAGCGTTGCAACAGCATACTCACACAATGTTTTTAGAGAGAGTATAATTAGCTAATGCTAATTATATGTATGCCGAATCCCATAGGCACCCATGTTTGTTTTGATACAGCATCGCCTCTTTTCCCGCGGTGAATGTTTTCTTTACAAATATTTCAGGCCCGGATATTAGTGTGAGCGTTCCCGGTGCTAGGTACTTCAATTTGGATGCTTGCACTAAAGTCCTAGTATCCGGCTTGGTGATCAAATATTTCGGAGAGGATGTCTTGGGCAGTTATCCACCATCTAATGGACCGAATTTTTATATATTTATATATTTTCAGATTCAGAAGATATTATTTTGTTTGGACCCAGTACCCATAACTACAATCCTGGCCAATATTCACGTGTTAGAGAGTCCATAGCAACGCCAACTACTGAATCGGTTCCCATCCAATCAGGACGAAGCCCAGGGCCGGCGTCACACTTTTTTTTCGAGTAGGTAGTAAGAAAGAGGCTGAGGGGGGGGGGCTTTCATGGATGATGTTTTACAATTTATTTTGATAGAAAATATTTAAATTTAGGGTTTCGTCCAATAATTCCGAGTGGGTATGTACCCACTGGGATGTTTTCCGAGTGGGTACCACTACCCATACTACCCACGTCAACCGCCGGCCCTGACGAAGCCGGTTGTCAAGAGAATAAACAACGCTGGAACATCAGGATCTTTCTTTTGGAGCAATAACGTCGTCCTGTTTGGTGTGTCGCGATAAAATGTGTTTTTGAACCTAAATGTTAAAATTACGACCCAATTTATTTCCCTTTGGACTCCTGTACGTCCCTGTGTTCCCGTTCCTTTTCCAAGTAAATCCTTTAAGGTAAATTTGCTTTTAGCATTTCGGGAAAGGACAATTCTCTTGTATTCTTGTAGCTCTTCTTTTGTTTCTGCTGCATAATGAGTTTCGAATTGCGTTAGTTTGTGCACACAAGCGAAGTAGGAGAATTTCCTTGAGTGGGGATTAGTAAATATTTCAAAGATGCCTATACCTGTTTTAGTATTTTGTGACATGTTATAATTACTTCTTTTTGCGTTTGCTTGTACACTTATTTTATGAGTTTTTCGCGTTTTGTTTGGGACCCATCATTCATGATTGTTATAATTTCCTGTTATTTTACCTCCTGTGAAAATGTATGAGACCCTGCTCTCATTGCGATTTTCTCGATTCCTTTACTCCTTCACGTTGTTGATGTTTAGAAAAAATTCGCTTCATTCAAATGTACTTTTTTTGAGATGCCGAATTGAATTTTGTTGTGTATCCCGTGTAGAAAGTCTTGGAAAATCAAGACGAAAGGTCCTAGAATAAGTTAAATAATTTTATTTTCGTTGTTGTCTAGTTGTTGTCCATTTTTGGAAAATAAAATTTGATTGAAAGTTTAATATAGTTTTGTTGAAGATTCAGCTTTAAATAAGATACTCATAACTTAGTTTAGATGTTCTTATAAATATTGTGAACAACATTTTGTTCAAAATTTTGAAAAAAAAATTTTTTTTGCGAATTGTTTTTCAAAATTTCGAACCAAATGTTGTATACAAACGTAGTTTATTGTTTTCCAAGGCTTTACCCAAAAAATCAACTCGATATCTATTTCGGTACGGACGTGAGTTGTTGCAAGAAAAATCGATAATTTGGGTCACGTGACCAATGTTTAACATGGCCTTAAAGTTGCATTATTTTGGTTCCACTTCCACCTTTGGTTGGAATTGTGACTACTTTGAAAAATCCATTCATCTTTTTTTGGTGAAAAATTCAAGGATTTAGTTGTACATTGATTTTTGAATTTGGAAATTAAACAATGCCTTTGAGGATATATGCACTTCGTGGAAAATTTGGCTTTTTTGTAGAAAATTAATCTTTATAATCAAAAATTCAAATTTTGCTCAAAACACATCTATTCATTTAAAAATGAATTACTGCAACTGAAAATTCAACTGTTCCATTGTTAGTGAAAAATTGATCTTTTCTGGTTCAAGATGGAAATTTGTCTTTTCGATTTGGAAATTCAAATCTTTCGTTGAAACTTCACATATTTTGTTGAAAAATCGATTTTTTTTGGAAAATTATATTTTTCTTCGGAAGTTGATATTCTTCTTCAAAAATCCTTCTTTTTGGTTAACAGTTCAAGTTATGCAGTCAAACATTTTTCATTTTAGTCGAACATTCGTCTAGTTGAAAATTCTTATGTTTGGTTTAAAATTAATTTTTCAAGCCGAAAATGTCAATATTCCATTTTTGTTTGAAAATTTTCATTTTTATGGTGCAAATTTCAACCATTCTGTTGAGGAAGATAGTATTTTTTGGTTGAAAGTTGTATTTTCTGGTTGAAAACTAATTTCTTGGCAAAAATTGATCTATTCCTTGGAGTTGAATGTTCATCATTTTAGTTAAACATTCGTCTTTCTGGTTTGAAATTCAACTACTTCAGTTGAACATTACCAATTTCATTTAATTCTTCATTATTTTCTGTATAAATGTAATCATTTGTTTGGCATTTTTTTTTTTTTTTTTTGAAAGATAGCTTTTTTTGTTGAAAGTATTTTTTTGTTGTTGTTATGAGTAATTCTTTTTAACTGAAAATTTAACTTATCCCAATCGAAAATTTCATGGCTTCGTTTAAAAATCTATTTGTTTAGCTCAACATTTATTTGTTCTCAATTTAAAATTTGAGTAATCAAATTTTCGTTTATAAATCTTTTCCAGTATAGGTTAGTTAATCTTTTTGGAAACTCGACTCCTTTGGTTGAAGATTATTTTTTTTAGTATAAAACACTTATGCTTGGAATTGGTTTTTTAAATTTAAAAATGTTACTGTTTTATTTTTGGTTGAAAATAATTATTTTTGGACTTTTAAATTCGACCATTTTGTTAAAACATTACATTTTTTCTTGGAAAATTATCCTTTCTATTTGGAAATTAATCTTCTTGTTTGAATATCCACTTTCGTGGTTGGAAAATGAAGTGCTCCAGGTAATTATTTATCTTTCAAGTTAAAAATCCATCTTCTTGTTTTGAAATTTAACTTTTCCGGTTGGAGATTTTTGTTGTCGTAAATCGACTTTTTTACTTGTAAGTTTACCTGTTCCATTTTTTGTAAGAAAATGATATTTTTCCGTTGAAAATTAGAGTATTATCTTAAAAATTGATTTATTTTGCAATGTTTGATCTATTGTGTTGATGAATGTTTAGAATGAACGTCATGAATAAAAATAACGTTTGCGTTTTGCGACAAATATAAATATTTTGCTTCCAGTTGACTTTGTGAAAATTTCACAAACAGCTTTCGGCTCTTTGATACATGAGCTCGCGAAACTATGGATGGCAACTTCGTCAAAATCTCACAAACTGCTTTCCGAACCTTCATACCTTAATTTTACATTAAATCTTCCCTTCTTCATCCAAATTTTCACAATCTGTCAATTCATTTTTCTACATGCAGCTTTCGAGATTTTAGATTTCGCAGGTTAGAATTTTCGAAATAAATTTTTCTTATTATTCGTCAATTTATATCATATTTTAAAAAGATTGCTTATCAAATTGTATAAAGGTAACTCTTCCAGTATATAACAAATTTAAGCTCTGTCCAAAATTGACATTCCATTTTGTTAAGATTTCGTAAACTTTTTCCACTTTTTGGAACAGTTATTTTTTCCGTGTATCTGAGAATCAGACAATGATTTAATAATTGTTTCCACTTTAAAAAAAAGTATGTTCAAATGATGGCACTACTTTTTGGTGATTATTCCTCTAAATTCTCATATCGTGACGGCGATATGCTCAAGAATTCGGTCACGTCCCATAATATATTTTTATTGTATCTGGAACTCACGCAGTTATTGTTGTGGTTCCTAAAATGAATAAATGCTTTGAATGTTTGAGCAAATAATATTTTCTATTTCTATTTCTAATCTGTAATGTCTTACATACTTACAACTCCATTGTAGATACCATATAAATTTTTTTGACCAGGTAATTAATAGAATATTTGAATATGAAATTTGTTCCGTTAACCAGTCAAGATTTTTATGAAAAAAAAGGGAAAAATCTATCATAAAATATTCTACCTTTTCCCATATATAGCAATCACTTCAAGTGCATAAACTGAATCAGAGGTGTCCAACGCGTGAGCAACGGTGTAAATAACTGTCACTCGTCAGTTCCCTCCCTTACCAGCTTGGATGCGTTCATGCGGTGAGCGCGATGTGGAGGGGTCTTCGACGGCCGGGCTGTGTGAACATTGCGCGCAAGTAGACATGGTCAGGTGTAGTGTCGAAACGAGGAGAGAATTCTCGATGAAGCGCTCAGAGGAAGGGAAGGAAGGAGAGGCGTGCCAACCTTGCGTTGGACACTCCTAAACTAAGTAATGAACTAAATAGTATCCTTCTAAAAAATGTCAGAATGACAAAAGGAGTTTCAACTCAGCTCATTCTGAAACTTTATAGTTCCAGCGCTTTATTTATAGAATAGTAACAAATAATTCAAAATCATGTTTGCCAACGCTAACGAACCTGAACTTTTTTCTGTTTTGGTGTCACGTATTGTAAAACCTCCTTCCAAGAATTAAAAACAAATGCGTTCAGCTCACTATGCAGATCTGCATGGACTATCTGTAAAGTAAGAAAGCGACGATGAAGGAAACACTATAGAACGTTATTTTAAAAAAAGCGTATATACAAAGTTTCAATTTTGAACCTCACTTGGGATGAGTTTGAGGAAAAATCAAAAACTTCAAAGCTTTTCGGATTTTCTCTCGAACGAGGAAATTATGTGTTATTACATACTAGTCATCTGGGAATGCACGGTGGGTGGGAGGGTCAAGGGGTGCAGATGAGGTTCCTAAAGATAGGAGGAATGACATGCAAGTTCAGGACCATGTACAATAGGAATGGGATGGAAAGGATCAAAGAAAGGGTGGTGGTTGTTAAAGGTGAGGGGAGGAAGGGAGGGTGGTATTGGGAGGAGATCTGAATGCGTGAATGAGGAGGGAAGATATGGACGGGAGAGGCTATAGAAAAGTACCAGGAGCAGCTAGTGGAAGTGACTTTTGTAGGAGAAATGGTGGAAGAGATATAAGGGGATCTAAAAGTGAAGGTGACAGGGTGTGTGCAAAAGAAAAGATTCATAAAGAATAAGAAGAGAATGGTGAAGCCGCGGTGGAATAGAGAATGTAAAAAGATAAAGAGGAGGGTGGAAAGGAAGTACAAGAAGTGGAATGATGGAAGCGCGGAGAGAGAGGAGTACGTAGAGATAAGGAAGAAGTTAAGGTTGTTGTGTAAAAGAAAAGAACAAGGGAGAGGGAAGGAGCTGGAAAAAGAGTTGAGGAGTGTTTAGACCGAGGGCGGCGTTTGAAAGATAATAAATAGGTTTAGAAAGTGCTGGGAGAGCATAAGTGAGAAGATCGGTAGTGAGGAATGGAGGGAGTTTTTCAAATACTCATTTCAGGGCTCAGATGAACAGAAGATAGATGGGGGAAGTAAAACAACAAGAAAAAAAGGAGGTTCAGAGTTAAGTGACGAGGAGATAGAGTTGCAAATGAGAAAATCAAAAAGGGCCAAGGCAGCAGGCTTGGACGGGGTGCAGTACGGAGCATGGATTTTTAGCACACCAGCTGTTAGAGACAGGCTAAAAGAGGTACCTAATAAGGTATGGAGGGGTGAGGGGTTTCCAGGAAAGTCGCAGGAGAGGCTCAGAGTGCCACTGTATAAGAATGGGGATAGGAATGGGCAGGAAAACTATAGAGGAATCACATTGATGAACACGGCGTACATAGTGTACGCAATGGTATTAGCGGAGAGGCTACGGAAGGCTGTAGAGGAGGAAGGCATATTGCCGGAGACTCAGGCGGGATTCAGATCAGGTAAGAGTACTATATACAATATTTATATTTTGCAGCACGTGCTGGATAGAGGAAAAGTAAAGAAGGGGTCAAAAGTGTACGCGTTTTTCGTGGATCTAAAAGGTGCTTTCTCATCGGTGGATCGCGGGAGGTTATGGGATACGATGGAGCAGAGGCGAGTAGAGGAAGATCTGATCGAAAGGGTAAGAACGGCGTATGAAGAGACGAAAGATAGGGTGAGAGGAGGGGACACGATTTCAGAGGGTTTCTGTATGGATAGGGGGTAGAGGCAAGGATGTAGGCTCAGCCCAACGCTTTTCGCGATCTTAATCACTGACATGGAGAGGAAGCTAGAGGAAGGAGTAGTTGGGGGAGTGAAGGAAGGAAGGGTCAGAATTTGGTCACTTGCGTATGCAGATGACATAGTGTTGCTGGAAAAAAGTGAGGAAGAATTAAAAGAGATAATAAAGAGGTTGAAAAGGTACCTGGAAAGGAGTCGGTTAGAGTTAAATGCAGAAAAGTCCAAGGGTCTGGTGTTCTGGAGAGGAGGTGGAAGAGATAAGAGAGGAGGTTTGGAAATGGAAAGAGACGATGGTGCAGCAGGCAAAACAGTTCGTGTACCTGGGGTTCCTGTTTCGGAGGAATGGAGGAGTGAATAGGTATATAAAGGAGAGGGTAAGGAGGGCAAATGTTGTGATGAGGCAGGTGTGGGGATTGAGAAAGAGGTTGTTTGCTGGTGACTTTGAAAGGAGAATAAGCTCTCTGACTCTCTTGTTATGAGTGTGATACTGTATCGAGTAGAGGCTTGGGGTTGGAAGGAAAGCAAGGAGGTAAATAGGGTTCGGGAAAGGTATACTAGATGGACACTGGGGTTGATAGAAGTATACCTAGTTGTATTGTGAGAAAGGAGATAGGGAGAACGAGTTTAAGGAATTAGACAGGTAGCCGGACGTGTAAGTAGAAGGAGAAATTCGTTCAAGAAGGGGAAAGTAGGCTGATGAGGGATTTTTGGTGGAAGAAGGAGGACAAGAGAGGAGAGGGGAAGATGGAGGATGAGAGAGCAAGGTATTTTCGAAAAAA
The DNA here is from genome assembly GCA_011762715.2 of Neuroterus valhalla. NCBI lineage: Eukaryota > Metazoa > Arthropoda > Insecta > Hymenoptera > Cynipidae > Neuroterus > Neuroterus valhalla. The sequence continues at coordinate 11,793 of WSXT02012431.1, forward strand.
TGGTCTGCATGCGGATGAAGTGAGAAGAAGTCACGAGGGGGGAAAAAGGTGTATGAGATGGTTAAGGGGAACCGCATGGAGAGAGAGAAGGCAGAAGGGAGGGGGGGGGTTGATTATGCCAATGAAGAGAGCGTGGTATTTGTGTGAGAAAGGAGAGAAAGGAAGCCAGGAAATAATAGCGAGAATGAGATGTGGAAGCATGCATAGTTGGGAATCCGAAGATGGTGGAGGAGAGAAGGAAGGAGGAGGAGGAATGGAGATAGTTGTGTAAGAAGGAGTGGACGGATGATAGAGTTAAGGATTTGATGTAAAAATTTTTGTAAAACATGGTGGTGTGAGCAAGTCAATTTTTCAAGGCCAATGGCATTCTATCTTTCAAATTACACATACTTTAAAGTCCGAGAAAACAAAAACGTGAACCTGAGTGGCCAGAAATGTCCTCTTTGAATTCAAATTGGTCAAATTTCACTTATTACTAATAAAATTGCAGTAATATAATTACAGAGGAGTCTCCTACTAGAATTTAGCAGAAAACTAATAATTTGAATCGATCTTAATATCTAATAATTCGATCAGATCAACTATTTACTAATTTAATTGGCCCCAACATTTACTCATTCCATAGGAGAAAACTACTTGTATTATTCCCAACTTTACTCTTAAGCTAAAAATATCATTATAGTTAATCTGTTTTCCTATACTTTTTTTACGATAAAAATGATCCATCCGTGCCCTTACATTCGATTAAAGACACCAGCACACCTTTTCCGTTTTTTCTCGGAAACTAAAAAAGGTACTGAGGAATTTCACGATTTGAAAGTGAAGGTTCATAATTTAAGAAATTAAAGTATACTGTCTTAAAATTTTGGAAATAGTTCAAAACATATGAGGGCATGGCTGTCTGACCCATTTAAAGTTTTATTTTGTTTGAAAAAATACATTTTTTGGATTTTAAATTAGAAATGTACCTTGAAACAGGTCTTTAGATCCCTTTTTTAAATGGTAACAATAAAAATTGTATTATTTAAATTAAATAAAACCTCAAATAAGACGTATTGATGTGCCCTTCTTCATTTTGAACCATTTTCCAAAATTTCAGCACAATATATTCATTATTCTAATCGTAAAGCTTCCGAAGAAAAAAACGCGTAATAATCAATCACGTGATAGACTGCCATATGTCCTTAAAAATACAATATGTTTCATTTTTAATGTCCTAATACCAAAAAACTTGCAAGAATAATTTGAACACAAATAATATAATGTTAAGCAGAAACTTGTGATAGTTTGTTGTATTTATTGCCCCACAAAAATTTTGAAAAATAACAAACAACATAATTGCGATAATCTCCTGGAAAAATTGACTTTTTACATCCTCTCAATAAATGACATATTGATGGAGAATTTATAAGTTAATTGTTAATTATACTCCTCTTCTACATGTGAAATTCTCAGTATTCATTATCTTTATTGATAATAACTTTACTAGTTCATGGTTATGTTTGAGATTTAACAAGTTCAACATAATATTGTTTTTTTTAACATTTGCTACAATCTCGTATAAACTTACTTCGGAAGCACCGAATGCGAGTAAGCAGCAGAAAATGGCACACTTCATGGTTAAAGCATTTGTTTTAAATTTGTGCTTCTGAAAAAAGATGAGCTGCATATGCTCTTTCACTCTGGAGCACACTTGGAATTTCTTATCTCATCATAAAACTCCCAGTGCCCCACTCCAATGGGGCTGAAAACCGGAGTTTCTGAGGTTCATCACGAAATTTCATGTGTTCAGTGTCTCAAATGTTACAAGCAATACAAAAGTATGAAATTTGGTACAATTATTTTTAATGGCTTGAGCAATTTTTAGGTCTAAAATTTTTTATATTTTCCCTTTAGTTTTTTCATATTTATGCAAAATAAAAATTCTATAGGAGAGAATGTGGATGAGAAGATTTGTTTCATAACCATGTGTTACATATAATTCTTGAGAATCTGCGCACGTCTGCTCACCTTATTTTACAGAACACAGGCAGGTATGCAATAGACGATAGGGAGTACGTATTTATCAGATCCTCCTAATATTCTTCAAAATTTTTTCAGAATTTGCTAATTCGTTTTTTATTGAGTATTCCGAGGAGTATTCACGCCTTTTTACATTCTCATTCTGAATGAAGGTATTGGTTTTGTGCAAAAATTGATTTAATGAAATCTCCACGTTTCGAGACCTCCTGATTCCAAAAAACCATTTTCACGACGGTGTCTGTCTGTCTGTAGTCTGTAATCTGTAGTCTGTAATCTGTTAACTCGATAACTTCCAAAAGAATGTTCATATTGGATTATGCTTCGGCACACTTTTTTAAAACCGGTAAAAAAAGGACGAGTTCGTTAACTAGCTATTTAGGATGAAAAATCAAAGAGGAGGAGCATTTTGAAAAAATCTTTTGACTTTTTTCCCAGAATCAAAAATTGTAAGTACAATTTCTTGTAACACTTATTATTATTATTTATCAGCATGATTCATGATTTGCGCTACCGATCTATCGTTGCCCATTCTAGCTACATGTCCCGCCCATCTAAGCTTCCTTGCTTCCATTACTCTTACAATATTAGGTGAACCGTAATGAGCATGTAGCTCGTCATTGTGCAGTTTTCGCCATTCGACGGTTTCTTCGTCTCTTTTTGGGCCATATATTTTCCTAAGCACCTTATTTTCGAATACTCTAAATCTATTTTCCTAC
>WSXT02012442.1:0-14529 GCA_011762715.2 Neuroterus valhalla
ATCATAGCAACTAAGCAGGTCATTATCGAGTTGATCCGTCCTTAAAGAACGTCGATTGTCTCGCCGGTTCGTCATCGTGTTTCCATCTTATTCAGCACCCCGAACTCTGGAACGACCGGCAATACTGGCCGAACCATTGTCAGGTGCTCTGCGCGTTCGATCATCTTGAACCGCATTAATAATTATTTTATTTTATTTTCGCGTGTCAGGACGGTGTGACTTCCACCTTAGCATACCGTAGAAGCATATTACGTCAAGATGTTCCCAGCGATAAGTGGAGATCATGTCATAAACTCCCTGAGCACCTACGGCATATACTATCGAATTGCCCTATTCACGCAGGAACGAAGTATTTGGACAGACACAAAGCTGCCTTAAGAGTGCTTCACCACCATCTTTGTCGTTCTTATGGCGTTGGCCGCAAACCTGCTCTGCTGAACGCTCCAAGGGGGATATAGTCTATTGTCGGAAACGAGTAGTGCCGAATCTATTGGAACTACGATTTCTTGACAATAGCCCCTATCCAACACACAAGACCCGACATCTTGCTCCTTGACAAACGTGACTGAACTATGTTAGTGATCGGATTCTCGGCCCCTACTGACTCCAGCATCAAAGACAAGGAAACCGAGAAAAAATAGAGGTATGAAGATCTCAGAGAACACCTGCAGTGCCATCATCGAAGATATTCGGGCAAATTAATCGTTCTTATCATACTTGGGTCGCTTCGTGTCCTTAAGACGCACGAGGATTTCGCCGGTCCTTCATTTTGATTTTGTCGCGCATGTGGTCACCCATCTTACGGTCGTAAGACGTGGCCATAGATGTGTTATACAGTGGACCACAAATTTTTTGCCCCCTCAACAAAAATTTGGTTCCGGCGCCCCTGCAAGTGGCTTTGCTATTACCTCCTAGAAGGATCATTTGTTAGTTCAGATCATGTAAACGGAAGTCCTTGAGTTCTCCAGAACATCCACACCTCGCGATGCGATCCCTCTACACATAAACTTTTCCGGGTCTCCTCTCTGATTACACCCTGAAGCCTTCCCGCCAGCTACAGAGTCTCGTGATCCTCAGGAAGGGAGGATAACTATAATAATCATCACATGAAGATTTGCGATTTTTTAAAACAACTTGGTACAAGGGCAGAATGTGAGAGAAAAATTCCAAAAATATGTCAAGAATTAGGATGAATATTATAGATACATAACTTTTGAATGAGCCAAAGGACCTAGAAAAAAGGTTAATTAGTTTAAAAATGATCCTATTTTTCTTTAAAAAAAAAAAACGAAATTTATGTTTCACCTAGATGCAATATTTATCGAAGATATTGACATTTAAAAATAATCTTGGGATTATTCGACGCACAATTGTATTCTCTTCTGCGATATGACAAGCAATAAAATTGCATGGTAATATTGTCAAATTCAGGGACCCTCCGTGAAAATTCTGTTCTAATTTATAAAATCGTCGGATCCCAAAAGATACTGCCCAGCCTTTTTTCGCTCCAAAGTCTCACAAGATGAGCAGGCTTTTTAAGTGGTAGATGTGAATGTAGAATATAGACCAAAATGAGGCAAAAAAAAATTCCTTCTAATTCATATGCAATAACAATCCATTATTGTTTCCTTAATTTAACATTTGCATGATGAGATAATTTTAATTTCCAAAATTGAAATTCTCAAGTTTGTGAACAATTTTTAATTTATTTGAGTAAGACAAACTGTGGATTATATCAACGTATTGTACACATTTCCTGAACTGAGCAGATCTTCATTATAACATGATATTGGATAACAGGTATCTTTTCTTCATTGTTCCGAGGATCAAAGGTTTTCAGATGATATCAGAAACGAATAATTTTGTAACTTATGTGATAAGTATGTTGAACTTTGATGTTTTCGCAGCAACAAATTGACGTGGTAAGAGGTTTTTTTGGAAATTTTGGCTAGCTTTCCGTGCTGGATACAAATTTATAATGGCATCTCCAAAAAATGTTATTCAATACTTGAAATTTACAAATACTTTATTTATATTATCTTATTTTACTATTGATTTTATGTTTATCGGATTGACTGCAGAATGTACCTTCATCTTCTTCAATATTTACATCTGACAAATCACAATGCAGAAAAAAATATCCAAAAATCCTGAATAATAACTCACATAAGTTTTGCTCAAATTTTAAGAGTACATTATGATGTTAGCTAAAACTGCCTAAACTAACGTAGATCTCCTGACTTCTATGGAGGAACATGTCCGGTCAAAGCTTATCCTGCTAAAGCCGCGGCACGAATTGTGTGGAAAGCTTCATTCAAACTAATACTTTTCATTATTACACCAATCGAGCTGAGATGAGACAGTAATGCGTAGAAAGTCTCAAGAATAACCATTACAGACTCTAAATTTTGTGGATCGAAAAGTAAATCCGAAAATTGAAAGAAGTATCCAATTTATAAAAACTCTCCATAAATCTATTCCGGCCAACAGTATTGAGTGGTTTTGTTCGTTCGCCGTACAACCACAATGCTTTTACGAAGCTGATGTCCATCTAGTCTGAAATAGAATTTGCCGAATTCGAAACTTCAACAGTTATAATTTTTTAATCCCAAGGAAGTTCCTTTTTCGAAGTGTTCCAATGAAATAAAACCCAATTTCCCGATTACATCAGATGAGGGCACTTAATCCAATTGTGGGATACTTTTATTCGAATTTACTGACAGAGATGGAGTTACACTCATAATGCCACCCATCGGATGAAAGTATCACGCCCATCTATCGTACAAGTGTTGTGGTCGGCATTATCGAAGTTGTATTGCATAGAGGGAAATCAGAAAAAGAATTATGTTTGGGGTCACTAAAGGTTGAAGACTTGATAAGCAAGGCTTCTTTATATGCTGAAGAAAGCCCCAAATGCGGGAGTGAATCAATAAGCCCCGTCGAATTGTGCTTTTTGTGCAACGTAGCTGGGAGCCCTAACAAAACTGTTGATGAAATAGATAACGGTCTTGTTGATCAAATAAGTATAGGAAAAAAAGTAGCAACCCTATTAGAGCATTTCTTTTTTTTTACATCTCAACATCATCTGAAAAACTACTCGGAGCCTTGTGAGTTTCAATGTGTTGGTAAAAGGCACGACTATCTTGTAGAATAATATTAGCTGCTATTTAAAATATTCTAAAACACTCCTTGACTTCAATCGTAAATCGATTTGTATGCCTCTCATATCTCTAATTCAACGGATTTCCGGTATCGGTTCGTCAAAAATTTCCAGTATTTTCATTTGACGAAATCCACATTGTTGTTCGTTATTAAGTATAGCAGTAGTGACATGCTCCATTGCTGTGCTCATCCTTTCAGTTAATTAACGTCCTCGGAAATTCGTAGGACGATAGCAATCAAATTCCTGCATACAGCGAGAATAATACTGACCTTCAGCTCTACTCAAATTTGCTACGTTCATTAATTTATTGTATAACACATCATTAAACTCAATTGAACACTTCTCTTCTCTAAGTTTTCGGTCCGCTAGTTCTTTCAGAATATTCTCTCGTGTTGCGTTAGTATGTAAACACTTAATTGTAGTTGAAGCTACATTTTAACTTGCACCTTTTCCACAAAAAAAAACATAATTTAGAAAAACCAAAATTACGTGTCTCTGTGATGTGTCTTCTGCTTTGCAAGGTGGATGCCTTTGCCGCTTTTGCTACAGCCCCACTAGGAAAGGATTCCCAGAAGAGTGGCGGGAGGGGCTGATAGTACCACTGTATAAAAAGGGGGATAAGGATAGGCAGGAAAATCAAAGAGGAATCAGATTGATGAACACGACGTACAAAGTGTACGCAATGGTATTAGCGGAGAGGCTACGGAATGATGTCGAGGGGAAAGGCATCATGCCCGCGACGCAGGCGGGATACAGAGCGAGTAGGAGCACTATAGACAATATTTATATTTCAGAGGGGTTTTGGATGGATAGGGGTTTTGAGGCAGGGGTGTCCGCTCAGCCCAACGCTTCTCGCGATCTCAATCGCTGACATGGAGAGGAAGCGAGAGGAAGGAGTAGTTGGAAGAGTAAAGATAGGAGGGGTAAGAATCTGGTTACTTGCATATGCAGATGACATAGCGTTCCTGACGAAAAGTGAGGAAGCATTGGAAGAGATGATGAAGAGGTTAAGAAGATACCTGGATAGGAGTTGGTTTGAGTTAAATGCAGAAAAGTCCAAGGTTATGGTGTTCAGGGGTGGAGGTGGAAGAGAGAAGAGAAGAGATTGGAAATGGAAAGGGACGGTGGTGTAGGAGGTGAAAGAGTTCGTGTGCCTGAGGTTATTATTTCGGAGGAATGGAGGAGTCAATGGGCGTATGAAGGAGAGGGTAAGAAGGGCAAATGTTGTGATGAGGCAGGTGTGGGGATTGGGAAAGAGTCTGTTTGCAGATGACTTTGAAAGGGAAATGAAGCTGTTTGGCTCCCTTGTTATGAGCATGCTACTGTATGGAGTAGAGGTGTGAGAGTGGAAGGAAAGCGAGGAGGTAAATAGGGTTCAGGAAAGGTATATCAGATGGATATTGGGGATGGATAAAAGTCACCTAGTTGTATTGTGAGAAGGGAGATAGGGAGAACGAGTTTTGGGATTTCGACAGGTAGCTGTGAGGAAGTGTTGGTCAGAGGAGGAGAACAGGAGAGGAGAGGGAAAGATGGAGGATAAGAGAGAAAGGTATTTTCGAAAAAATGGTCTGCATTAGGATGAAGTGAGAAGAAGTCACGAGGAGGGAAAAAAGGTGTATGATATGTTAAATAGGAACAGCATGGAGAGAGAGAAGGCAGCGGAGGAGGAGAGGATAAGAGAGTCAAGATATAATGAGAAATATTGGTTGATTATACCAATGGAGAGAGCGCGGTATTTGTGTGAGAAAGGAAGCCAGGAGATAGTAGCGAGAATGAGATGCTGAAACATGTAGGACGCTAATAGGTTCTGGCTTCCACAGGAGAAGAGAATGTGCTAGTTGTATGGAAAGGGGTATGCAAAGGTGGAACACTGGTTGAAAGTGTGCGAGAGTTGAATAGGAGTGGAATTAGCATGGAGTTAATACTGCATGCGGAAGGGAGAAATAGGCGATTGCATGGGCGAAGGGAGTGTTGGGCAAGATGGGGGAGAAGAGAAGGAAGGAGGAGGAGGAATGGAGATAGCTGTGTGAGAAGGAAAAGAAGTAGATGTAAGAAAGATGTAAATAATGTAAATAGTTGATTAGGAATAGCAAGTAAGGCATAGTAGATGAGAAATTGGTAGGAACCGCGGAGGCAGAGTTTGGCAATTCGAGGCTGCAAAATGTAGAGAAATGCGTGCGAAGCGAAGCGAGGAAGGCAAGACAATGAGAGCAATCAAGCGGGCGGTCATAGTAACAAGGAATGGATGGATGATATTGTATAAAGTGTGGTCGGATGTTAGAGTTGAGTATTTTTCTTTTAAATTTCTAAAACATGGTAGTGTAAGCATGTAAATTTTGCAAGTCCAATAGCCTAAAGAATAAACGTTTATCCAGCTATCTATCTAACATAATCGGAATGACAACTTTTGTGGATTTTCAAAGATATATGTCCTTGTAGTTATTAGTAGAAAACTACGTATTTTCCCCTTCTGCTTATTCGCTGTCATTCTTTAGAACAGCAGATCTATGCAAATGTTCAAAACATAGCGATCCAGGTTCTAAATTAAAGGTGGTATTACAGAACTAGATGCATTTTTTTGCTTCTATTAAGCCACAATTCCTTGCGGGGTAAGGGTAACTTGTGAAGAGTTAAAGTTGGTTGAGTGTGATACACGGGAGGACACTAGTCTCCCGCCAAAATAACAAAAGCACGCGGCATGTCCGACCGTCACCCATCATCCAAGTAATAACCGTGCCCAACGCTGCTCAACTGCAGTGGCCGGACGGGAACTGGTTTTTTGAGCGTGGCATGGCCGTTGGCATTTCATGATGCAAAATAAAACACAAACATTATTTACCTTTTATTTTGCATTTAACTGTATTTGGATTTTCCTTCCAAAAAAAGCATTACATTGAATATCGAATAATTATTGTTATTATTATTATTTTTCGTCAAAAATTCATCTCGGATCCTTTTTCCCGGTATTCAATCACCAGCAACGGACTGAGTCAAGTATCTGATGAAGACAAGATGTTAATGATTCAAAAATTTACAAACAAGAATCGAAATTTGTTGAGCAGATAATATGGCAGGCACACAATTGAGTTATGAGTGTGATATAAGGTTCGTCTCGTTATGATGTCGTCATTACACAGCAGCAGAGTTTGTTGAAGGTAACTAATTGCATCACCTCTGGATGCTTTTTTAGAGCTACTAACTTACTCCCTAAGGTTTTAGTTACAACTTTCCTGATGGTCGAGGAAATTCCTTGCAATGCGATAGGTGTTCAATGAAACCGCTTTTTGAGCCGGTGCGAGTACCTTACTGGTTCCTTGACGTTCGAGATGTTCAGTGCATCTTGCGTGTACATCGTCTGTAGCCGATATAATAGGAAGGATGGATGCATGTTTCACATTGCTCCATATCGTCTCTACTTCATGCCCCAGCTCACTATATTTATGGATCTTGGTCGTATAGGACACCTGCAGATTTCGGTCAAATGGACAAGCAATGTCGATGATAAAAACTTTCCCGCTACCTTTCTTATGAACCACGATGTCTGGTCGATTGGCTCGGATATAATGATCTGTCTGGATAGTTACATCCCAATACAAGACATAATCTTCATTCTCCAAAACACGAATTGGAATGTATCTGTAGAAAGGCATCCATTCTGTTGAGAGTCCTTGGTTTAGGACAAGTTGTTGATGTATGATGCCCGCTACATCATTGTGTCTGTGCGTGTACTCTTTTTGAGCCATTACGCGACAGTCATCAATAATGTGCTCGATGGATTCGTTCGTATCTCCACACAATCGGCACCTGTCAACCACGTCTTCATGTAGGACATACTTGCGATAATTTCTGGTGCCGACAACCTTTTCTGGATCGCTATCACGAATCCTTCCGTTTCCGGAAACAAGGCGCCCTTTTTCAGCCAAATATTAGATGCCTCTACACCCACTTTATATTGTTTTAAGGTTTTGGGGTGCTCGCCGTGGATAGCTTTTTGTCTCTGTTGCATTTCCAATTCCTCTCTGGTTTCTGCCCTGATATTCAAAGCTTCCGCTGAGGACAAATTTAAGGGCGTGTAATCAAGATCTGCTTCACAGATGGTATTATAGAGCGCAACATCTCGCTTGCTGATGAAATAGTCTCGCAACTGTGTAACTTGTGATAAACAGACCTGCTTGACATCTACAACGTCCCTACCCCCTATATGTCGTAGCAAAACTATCCTTTCAATCGCCAAATTACTGTGATGCATCCGGTGCTTAGTCATTTCAACACGAATGGTTCTGTTTATCCTATCAAGGTCGGTGTTTGACCATTTTACAAGCCCAAAAGAGTACGTGAGAACGGGAATAGCATAGGTGTTGATGACCCTGATTTTGTTGGAAGAGTTGAGAGAACTTTCAAGAACCAATCTGAGTCATGTAGTGAAAGCAGTAATTAGTCTCTTTTTAACTATCGTATGCTGCACACCCTTGGACTCAAGAATACCCAGATATTTACATGACTCACCCTCAACCATTGCCTCCATATGGTTCTCATTCTCGTTCCCCAATTCTTCGATTTCCAGTTCTCTTCGATGCATCATCGCGCGACCTAGGAGGTCAATGATGCGTGGGCAGATCTTGTAAATTTTCTAAGCCTCAAGCGAATAGTCATGTGACACCGAAGGAAACGCTTGCTTGTAGTCAATGTAAGTCATGTGAAAGTTTCTCTGATCTTCTCTAGCGTGCGTTATGGCCACAGCGTCAATAGTAACTGGATCCATGCTGTCCCGCGAGTTTTTGCATCATCCTTTATGTTCTTCGGTTAGGATGTTATTCGCATCACAGTGCTGGTAAACTTTATCCGCGATGACCGCTGTGAGGCAATTATAAATCGTTGGGAGACAGGCGATTGGTCGAAATTCAGATGGATTTTGAACGTCTGGTTTTTTTAGGCAACATATACGTTGTTCCTTTGAGCATAAAGTTCGGCATAAGATCCAGATATTCAATGATCTCCTGGAAATTCTCCGCCAACGCAGTGTGCACACTTGTAAGGTACTTGTATCAGAAGTTGTGTACCATGTCCGGACCTGGAGCTTTCCAATTACTTAATCTTTCCAAAACCGCTGTAACGTCCGAGTCTGCGATGATGGTATGCTCCATTACAGGGTTCTCGCCTGTCCTTTTCTTCTCTACTTGGAACTACGCTGCGTCTAAATTGCTTCTTTTATCGTCAGGGAAGGTTCGATTTTGCTGCCTTCTTGCACTACTCTTGTTGTATCGACGCAGTCTAGCTGTTCGAACACAAAGTCTCTGCCGATGAAAATCAATTATCTTATCTAATATCGTTGGTGTCAGTGTCTCGATGTTCCGAGGGTAGATGATATCATTAACACGGAGTATCAGCTTTTTGATATCTCTGGTATCTGATTTTCCATGGGGGATCTTCTTCCCGTCTTGGGGCAGAAACTGCATCTGTAGGCCTAGTTCTGCGACCTAATGACAAGATAATTTGTTCAATTGAAGCTTAAGATAATTATGAACGAGACTAAGCTTGTTATATTTTCTCACAGTGATGGTAATAAAAAAATTCCTGAATCTAAAATTTATATTGAAACAATTACACCTATAAATTATGAAAAATCACCGAGTTGCATGAAAAAGCAAAATTTCTTACGATTAGGCAGAAAATATTTCAAATAAAAAGATATTCCACGAAAATCAACTGTCTCTTCCAATTCTGAAAGATACATCTTAGCTACGTGATGAAGATGCACGTTTCAGGATCAAATATATATTCTTCCAGTATCTGCTGGAAAAGTAAACATGTATTTACTTATAACCTCTATTCTTGCAGCCTAATATAGCTAAAGTAACTGTAAATATATAAGCTTAAGTCAGGTTAAGAAGTAATATATCACAATTCATCAAAATTGAATAGGTTCTTATCGAATTTTCCTCAACAAATGAGATTGAAAACTATTGAAATAACAACTACTATAAATACAATAAGATCTCAACATTTATTTCCGGTAGAGGCTGCATTGCAAAAACTATTGCATTTTCAAAGATGGCAAATGTTGACGGTTCTATTGCAGGATAAACAGATGAAAAAATCTGAACGCAAGACCCGCTATTTCGTACACTTTCCTGAGACCTGCAATTTTCAACTCCATATTCTTTTCGTTAGGAAATAGGTTTGTTGCAATAAACAGAAAAATTGTTTTTGCTACCTTCAACCGGTGAATACACTTACCATTAGTCCTCGGAGTCTGGTGAAAACATATGGGCATATCCACAGAAAGTGTCATTTTTTGTCATTGTGATATTATGGGCGAATCTACTCGAAAATAACTTGTACAATACAAGTTATATTGGAAGGAAATATACGGACAGACTCCTTGAAATAGAAACCAAGTTAGTAGTGTTATAGAAGCTGCGTTTGATTTGGTAGACAGATACTCATCTTGGCCAAAACTACTTCGTGTAACGGCCTATTGCCTTCGTGTCATCAAAAAACTCAAGTATAACATTTCCCAGGAGAAGGAGTCAAACCACGATACCCATTCCTAGCTTTCCAACCACCAACAATCGATCAAGCTCGATTGTTCTGATTTCGGTGTATCAACGAAAAAACTCATGAATGTGAGGGACAGGATTTCTCTGCAAGAGGATAATCTCCCTCATGCTGATTGGCTTCTCGGTCGTGTCATAAGGTGTGACACCGGTAAAGATGGTTTTACTTGTACGGTAAACGTTAACACTCCGAATACCGAATATGATCGTTCGGTCACCAAGCTGTATCTTTTACCACTCGAGTCGAGTGAAGCACAACAGCTTTATGACATAGATTTTCTCTTCTTTTCTTTTTGTTTGTTCTTTTCGTTTGTTTTTGCTCCACCTGTTTTCATCTTCCAAGTATCTTTTTGTGTTCTAACACACGAGGCGAGAGGTATGTTCACGCGATCAATATACCTGTATAATTATCAATGCCTCAAATTTTACTATAAGTTTTACTATAATAGTGTGAGAATACTCGTGGGTCGTCGTAGGAACCACTGAGGTTTACCGAAAAGTCAGTATGGAAGAACGCAAGGAACGTGACATGACGGTTTAATAAGAAAGTCCACGTTGGAATTGTCAAATTCACGTCAGGTTTATTCTAATAATTTTTTGATTAAATCAAGTCAAAGAACTCGATGACCAAAGGAGGTCTTAGCCGCGAGTCTTACTAGAACTTTTCAATAAATAAATATAGACTCTACGATGTTTATTTGAAAAGTTTCCGAATCATTGACTCAACCTGATCCAGTGCAAATGAATTATAGTAATTGGAGCTTTGCTTCTTTTGCGAGGCCACCTAACTGCGAGAAACGGGAACACACCGCCCGCGCCACGTGCAATGGGATTGTGAATGTCTATAGCATGGCACCAACACCGCTACCCCCCCCCCCCCCTTACCGTTCTGGTGCAGTATATGTATAACGAGTGGAATATACATCACAAATTTGATACTTGCAGTATGCTCATTGATGCAGGTGATTAAATGTTCACAGTATGATTGTAATGCGATTTAATGAAGTGGGGAAAGTTTGATTCAATTACTAGATTACAATAAATTATATATTTTATGTAATATTGACTAGAGATTAATTTATGTCCACATATTACACTTGAAACTGACAAACTTTAATAATTGAACTTCTTTGAAATATTAATCTCTAATTGCGATCGACTTTATACTTCCTGCTTCAATATTTCTTTTACTGGCGTGAACGTATGCAGAAAGTTAGGGGATAGCTGTTTTCTTCCAGTCAATGAATGAAATAACAGTCAAATTTCGTTTTTCTCTTAACGCGAAAAAGCAATGCTTCTGTCGGCGGTCCCGCGACCGCTCTACTTTTCTGAATTAATATTCGCAGAGTTTATTATAAAATATAACAAGAAGAGAAGATAGACTTGATCAAGTGAAGAATGGACTGGGATAGGAAGAGTGTGTGTATTCAGGATGTTTTTTTCACGTTCTTTGTGATCTCCACATCACTATCTTTCTTTTCGGAAAGTGTGCAGTTTTTCACAATCGGCAAAATATAAGACATCTGCTGAGTAGCATTATGTGCCCGCTCAGTGAGATCTATATTGACATAATATCCTGCGCTTTATAACCACTTCATGACTGAATCCAACTATTCGAATTCCGAAGAAAGTGCTATGTTCTAAGACCTTGCTACCAATCTGCCATCCAATGAATATGTACACAACTTGACCCTACTCCGCGATGCTCTCACACAATCTCCAGGACTGTCCTTCATGTTTCAGAGAAACCATATGACGCTCGCGAAAGCTGAAAATCTCATGTTCGTACGATATGCCGTTTTCGAAGAAACTTTGGGAAAATATTCGAAGAAGACTGATAAAGCAATCGAACTTCTTTTGCAGGTGTTCATCTGTAATAGGGCAAGAGTATAAAAAGGAAGTGATTCTAGAAAATTCTACGAGGATTTGGCAAATAAGATGCATTTTCAGCTCCTCAGCAAGTATCTCACTAGACTAAGTCAACCAACACTGAAAGTAAAGATGCTATGAATGCTCGAGCAGGATAGAATGCTTGGCAGAAAGATTAGTCTCTACTGTTCAACGACTTACAATTATTGGATTCACTTTCTAGAACAGGAACTGACGTCAAAAAATGCTAATTTTGCAGAGGAAGATAACACATGATTTACCAATCGATTATCCATTAGTGAGAGAAAATCAATTCGAAGATTCAGGTAATCAGTAGGAAATGATAGAAAAAATACACCTAGTCACCTTCCGCCTCTCGCAGTTGTGGCTCACATGGTCATGAATCCTGAATTTTTAGTCGAAACCCCAAAAACTTATGAATTCACGTCCGATTTGTCACTCAGGGGTAATTGGTGTTGCAAATTCAGAAAATGACCTTCAGAATTCAAAATGGTGGACACAAAATGTCCGACTTTGGCTACGAAAGTAATCGAAGATATTGATATTTTAATTTTCAATTTATGATCAGGAAGTCGATGATCAAAAAAAGACACACAAAAAAATGAATTTATTAGAATATCTGACACATTATAGCAAACTTCAAACTTCAACATAACTAAAGATTGCTATTCAAGATTGATAACCTGGAGGTTTTCCGTGGATCTGCGTGTTTTGATTAATAGAATACAGTGTCAAATACGAGAGTGTTTATTTCGTTATCGAACTATTCAATTCATACAATAGTGAAAAATATCACACAAATCATTTTCTGTCCGAACTGTCATCATTTCTGTCATGTTAACTTCCAGTTTATCATTGTCTGTTCTGCAAACGGAATCCTCGGAGACTGGATGCGACAAAAGAGCGATCACTTCGGGAAATAGTTATTTCATTTTTTTTTGGCTTCTGCTTTCGCATGCTTGGAACCAATGGT
Source organism: Neuroterus valhalla (assembly GCA_011762715.2). Lineage (NCBI taxonomy): Eukaryota > Metazoa > Arthropoda > Insecta > Hymenoptera > Cynipidae > Neuroterus > Neuroterus valhalla. The sequence goes on from WSXT02012442.1 coordinate 12,584, forward strand.
TCCGAAGAGACCAGAAGCAAAAGACATAAAAAAATACTTGGGAAACTGTCGAAAAAGTTCATAAATCACAATTGTCATACTTGGAACAATTTTGTGTAACGAACATCCGTGCATGAAGATTGTATTCGACAGAGATTCAAAAAATGAGAGTCGCGAAACGTATTCCCAGGAAAGACACTTCGTGAAATAGCTGCAAACTCTCGAAATTACGATTTTTTTTGTGAAAGGTACGGGTTGCCTCGAACGTATCAGGCACCCTCACAGTGCCTCATACACAGGTAGACACTAAGAAGCTTGCTGGACTAGAGAAAATGTTCGTTTATATGAAAAGAGGGGGGGGGGGTGGAGATGAAAGGGGGTTATTGTGGGAAAATATCCAATTGTTTGTGCGAATATGGGTCTTAAATCCTCACGAGCGTGAGATGAGTGACCATCTGTACGACAAAATCACAATGGAGGACCGGTGAAGCCCTCGTGCGTATCAAGGACACGAAGCGACTCAAGTATGACTGCTCGTTTCATCCATCCAGCAAGAGCCACGGCATATTTCTGGCACACCGGTATGGCTTTCAGGTTACTAACCAGTACAGGCATCGCAACTCCCAGAGCACCGATGATCAGAACGATTAATTTGACCGAATATCCTTGATTATGGCGCTGCATGTGGTCTCTTGAGATCTTCGCACCTCTTTTTTTTCTCGGTTTCCTCGTCTTTGATGTTAGATTCAGTCGGGGCTGAGAATTCGATCACGAACATAGTTCAGTCACGTTTGTCAAGGAGTACGATGTCGGATATTGTGTGTTGGATAGGAGCTATTGTCAAAAAATCGTAGTTCCAATAGATTTGGCACTCCTCGTTTTCAACAATAGACTCTATCCCCCTTGGAACGTTTAGCAGAGCAGAGTCGCGGCCAACGCCATAAGAGCAGCAAATATGGTGGTAAAGCACTCCTAAGACAGCGTTGTGCCTGTACAAACACGCCGTTCCTGCGTGAATAGGGCAATTCGATAGTATATGCCGTAGGTGCTCAGGGAGTTTACGACACGCCCTGCACCTGTCGCTGGAAACACCTTGACGTAATATGCTTCTACGGTATGCTAAGGTGAAAATCACACTGTCCTGGCACGCGAAAATGGAAGTATCTGTTCCTGAATTGAGACTAGATGATTTGAGGGAAGCAAACGTTAATTCATGTGACAAGGATTGTTCTCACAATTTTGTAAAAATTTTCCGTGCATCTCATTTTCATTTTGTTGTTTAAGGAAGTTTTTAGCCTCCGATTTCCACACCTGTGCTTTCAGAAGTGAGACATCTTGATGAAATAATGCACTGTCCCCACTCCTGATGTTGAGGTACAATGAGGTCCACTCATTTTGTAATTCCTGACCATTGCCAGGAGAGGATCTCTACCGTTTGCGATGATATAAACAATACTCAGGATGATACGGTTGTATAGATATTGAAGATTGAGAAGTCCGCGTCCGCCTTTACGGCGTGCGATGTATAAGCACGGAACGGGCGAGTTGATGTGCAAGCTTTTCTTCACATGCATCATCTTGCGCGTAGTGGTATCAAAGGCCCTCAGCTCGTTCTTCGTCCATGGAACCACCCCGAACGAATAGAGTAGAACTAAGACGGCAAGCATTTCAGTCACAGATATCTTGTTCAACGATGACAGGTTTGGCGACCAAATCCGTGGGAGCGGGTGTTTGTATCCGCTTTAGAGAACCTCCTTTACTGATGTTGTATCCGGAATGCGGCTCTCAGGCACACCCAGGTATTTGTACGACTCTCTAGCGCTAAGGTGTCTAATACTACTTCGGTCAACAAGCTCAGGGTCCTTATCTATACCTGCTATTCGTCCGCGTTCCAAAGTCCATACCGATTTCTCGTGTGTACCTCCCGACGATACTAAGAGCATCTTCAAGATGTTCTTTTCCAGAAG
>WSXT02012453.1:0-14529 GCA_011762715.2 Neuroterus valhalla
TTTTGTCAAATGTCCATATTCGAAGAAACCCTGAACTCGGAAAACAGGTTTCCACAAACATGTCTGACTATATACGTCTGTCTGTGAGCACGATAACTTTTGAAAAAACTAGTCTATTCGATTGGCCTTCTGTATAATCTTCCGGTGTCAGAAACTGAAGTTCAAGTTGAAAGGAATGAAATAATTCATATGTGCCGCTAAGATGAGATTTTAACCTATATTTCTCCGTGCGCATGTGCGCTGCAATTTCTCGTGCAAAGCGAAATAATTTTGATGTTTCCGTAATGAATTGATCAATAATTGAGGCCTTTTTTCTAAGGAAAAGGTGGGTAAATTGGAGTTGTGCTTTCCTTCATTTAGAAAGGGGCACACTGTCGTACAGCAAATCTACAGAGATCTTTTGTGTTTTTATTGTTTGTGAACGCCACTTTTGGCGGTGTGAATTTTGCGCCACGATCAAAAAGGTTAATTTTGTAATTTCAAGGAGTCTGTGCGTTGTGAATTTGTTCGTGCATCGAATGCCGAACTAGATGAACCTCATCTACTGCCACACCCGACCGGCGATCTGTTCTACTGATGCCAATCCTTCAGTGGATTTTCTACAATTTGGAGACAGGTTTCTATAACTGCGTAAAATTTTATAATATGTTTGTTTGAGTTTATTGCTCGATATTTCATCATAATGTGCCTTCCTTTAATGTGATTCCGGAACAAATAGACGAGAATTTCGTATTTTAAAAAATATGACGATTGCATTTGAATTTGGAATTTATCGAATCATTCATCTGACCTCTGACGTTGTTGATGTTTCTGTGGTGATTGGCTCTGATCAATCATCAATTCTATTATTACCTGATTTCATGTTTGAATTATTTAAAATTAAGTGAATGGATTTTGAGTCCGAAATCTATTCGAAGCTCTGAACCAATTGAATTTGTATGTTCTATTGGTTTTCATAATTTATTATTACAAAGTTCAACAGCTAGCTATTTTGGATGAAAATTTAAGAAGTGAGAGCATTCTGAAAATTGCTCAGACAATTTTTTTCAAGACCATGCAAGGTACAGGAAAATGTAGATGAACAAAAATCGTGTACCAAAAAAAGATCTACAGATTCGGTAAAACTAATTTTTCGAATGGGAAAGTGGTTTTTGCTTCATTCATAAAATAAATATAAAAAGTTATAAGAATTTAACTTTTCGACAATGGACGTAAAGTTGAAAAAAACAAATAGACACAAGTTCTCTACCAGGAAAATATATTTAAATGTGTGATCAATCTTCTCTTAACAGGATATGAAGTTTTCATTTCAATCAGGAAGAATAACTATAAAAATGAAATAATGACATTTTTGGAAATATGACGAAGACCTAAACATAAGATCGATGGATGAAAGTCGTCCGACTGAAAAGATCTATAAATTGGTTATCATTTTTCCCATTAGAGGCGTAGTTTTTGTTTGAATCGTTGAAAACCAAATAAAACGTTAAAGGATAAATTTCTAGAAAAAGTACACAACATATGAAAAGATTGAAGCAACAAAACTTCGGGGTTGACAATCCCTTACCTAACTGTTCCTGGGAATAGTTATGAAAACACAAAACTTGAATCCAGTTGCAAATGCAGTTTAAAATGATCGAACGCGCAGAGCACCCGACAATGATCCGACGAGTATTGCCGATCGTTCTAGAGTTCAGGGTGCTTGATAAGATGGAAACACGATGACGAACCGGTGAGACAATCAATGTTCTTCATCAACGGATCAATTTGATAATGACCTGTTCGATTGCTACGATGCCAGTACTGTCCCTAACCGCAGAAGTTACATGGCGCACCTGCACACTCTGTGGTGACAAAAATACCCAGAGCTCTCGCACCTTTCTCAGCAAGTGTTAAGAAACCGTGCCGTTAACCTTTTTCGAACAAGAGATTTGAGGATCTCTCAGAGGATTTCGACCTCTGGACCATCACTTGTTCAGCTTATGATGCGGCGGGAGCTTTGTCTGATTCCGAAGGTGTAAACCAACGAGTGATGAGGATCGATCATTAGGCATTGAAAATGTCAAAGCTGCTGACCGTAAAGCAGCACATTGTTGACAAAATACGAATACTATCTGGCGCCAGGGATATACTGAGGAAGAGAGAGGGATGGGTTAGATAGAATCAAAAGTTTCTCGCTGACCCATCGCGCCTCTTTGGCGATCCACGTTTTTTTGTCAAAAAAACCACTTAAGTCCGAAGAAGTCGAGACATTTTGGAAAAAGAACGAAGGAGTGAGACATCTAATAAATGAAGGCACTGAAACATCATACGTTCCAAGGAGCTGTGAAATAACCTTATAACATCCGAGATGGAATACCCATCTGTCACTGCTGAGGAGGTAAAGAAAATATAAGGGGCACAAAAAATTTATCCGCTGCTAGTTCAGTGTATATTAGGAGCTTTTGGTGGGAGAAGTTCACTTCTACACACCAACATCTTGCCCGCATCTTCACCTCATATTGAAAGTCGGAGATCCCTTTTTCGCAGTGTCTGGTGTTAGGACGGGTTGTACTCCTACCGGAGAAGGGAACGCTGTGTATGATCTTTAATATTCACGAACGTAGACGATGGAAAAGAGGTTCAGCAGTCTGTCGGTAAGATCTGCTTATCGACAGGAGTATGTGCAAAAACGCTGCAAACCTCTAGCACAGTCTGTCGATGGCCTGAATTGATTACCAGAAAGCTTTTGATACGACTCTGAAACATCGTGTGACTTCCAACAGTCTCACTTTTTAGGCATGTGTCATTCAGGGTTACGTGATGAGCCCCTCCTCTTCTGCATCACACCATTGTCACTTTCTCTCGCACTTCGCGATTCCTATGGGTAACTATGTGGCGGAACTAATGCTAGTGAGCATAAGGTCACTCATATATTTTATATGGATGACTTGAAGATCTATTCTTCTGGAAAGAACATCTTGAAGATTCTCTCAATATCGTCAGGAGGTATACACAAGAAATTTGAATGGACTTGAGATTGGGTAAGTGCGCCAAGATTCATCTGAAACGTGGACGAATAACAAGTACAGATAAGAACCCTGAGCTTGTTGACTAAAGTGCTATTATATACCTAGGCGCTGGAGAGACCTACAATTACCTAGGCGTGTCTAAGAGCCGCATTCAGGATGCAACATCAGTAGAGGAGGTTCTCCAAAGCAGATACAAACACATGCTTCGACGGATTTGATCGACCGACCTGTCGTCGTTGAACAAGATATCTGCGACTAACATGCTTGCCGTCCCAGTTCTACTCTATTCGTTTGGGTTGGTTCCATGGACGAAGACCGAGTTCAGGGCCCTTGATATCACTACTCACACGATTATGTACATAAAGAAAAGTTGCATTTCGAATCGTCCGTTTCACGCACACAAATCACACCCCGTAAATGCGGACGCGGACTTCTCAATCTTCAATGCCTATACAAATGAATTGTACTGAGTACTGTTCATATCGTCGCGAACAGTAGAGAGGCAGCTGAAACTCTCGGACTGAATGAAGATTCCTTACTTCTAGAAGCACAAGTAAAGAAAAAAAAAGCAAAAAAAGTTCGAAAACAACATGAAGCCAAGATGATGCATGAGAACCTTTACAAAATTGTAAAACGTCAATCCTTGTCGCATGAGTCGAATTTTGCTTTCCTCAAATCACCTGGACTCAATTGAGGAACAGAGAGTTGTATTCTCGCATTGCCTTGAGTATCACATGATTATTTGCCTCAATTTCCAAAATTCATAAGATCTGCCCACGCATCATTGACCTCCTAGGTCGTGCTTCGTTGCTTTGGGAAATACAAATCAAGTACTTCGATCATGGACAACCAAGGACAACTAGACCAATTCACATTACGACGGATGTCTTCAAGGGCGACTCCTCTAGTGCATTATAGTTCTGTTTAGCGATGAATCGGTTAGGCCGAACACTGAATAAATTGCATGTCTCATGGATTCAAAGTACATGTTGATGAGGATGGTCATATACTAACTCATCTTAGGTTAAAGGATGACCTAAATCTGTACGCTAGTTCAAACCAGAAACTGCAGCAAGTGATCAATGTCACGAGACAGTTTTCAAATGACATCCATTTGGAGTTTGGACTATATAAATGGAGAGCAGTACTATCCAATCAAGGAGAATTAGGACCCAAAGAATTGGATAACGGAAATAAAGATCGTATAGAAGCAATGGTTGAGTGTGAGTTATATAAATATCTGGGTGTTCTTGAGTCTAAGAGTATTCAGCATACGATAGTAAAGAAGAGCCTGATGACTGCTTTCACTGCGAGACTCTTATTCAAGTACACAGACATAATGATGAAGCGGGTATTATACATCAACAACTTGCCCTCAACCTAGGGCTCTTAGCAGAATGGATGCCTTTCTACAGATACATTCCAGTTCCCGTATTGGAAAAAAAGATAACATCTCGTACTAGAATGTTCCTATCTAGACGGATTATTACATACGAGCAAATCGACCCGTTATCGTGTGCGTAAAAAAGGTAACAGGAAAGTTGCTATCATCGATATTGCTTGTCCATTCAACCGGAATTTGCAAGCAACCTATACAACCAAGATCCATAAGTATTATGAGCTGAGGAATGAAGTCAAGGCGACATGAAGGAATGTGAAACATGTATCTACTCATCCTATCGTGATATAAGCTACAAGCAATGCACATGCAGGATGCGCTGAACATCTCGAACATCTAGGAGTCAGTAAGGTAATAGCAGTGGCTAAAATAGCAGATTTATTGAACACCTGTCACATTGTTAGGAATTTCGTCGATCATCAGTAAGTTTGCGACTAAAACGCTGTGGACTATCAGTTGATAGATCTAGAGATCAGCGCAACAAACTGAAACTTTGTATTTCAACCTTCGATATCTGGATTTCATTAAGTACTCGACTTGATCTGTGGCTGGTGATAAAAAACGCGTTAAAAGACCAGAGATTAATTTTCAATGGGAATAAAAATGATGAAACACTCATTAAATAACAAATTAGCTAGCAGAATTCATTGACTTAATTGAGAAACTCTTTTGTGAATGAATCGTTCGAATTGAGTGCGAATAAAGCAGAGAATCGCTGTCAATGCTCACGCAACTATTCTCAATTACCTTTTTGTCCATAACAAATTCTATGAATTTGGAAGATTTGTCTTTTTATTGGAGATCTTCTTCAGATATTTCCTTCACGGTTTCTGAGTATTTTGGGATGAAATTACGAATTACATTGAAAATTCGTTTTTTCCTATCACTTCCTTCTGAAAATTCAAATATTTCATTTTCTTATTGGAACTGATCTGCGCTTGTTTGGATTTGAATATTTTAGTAAAAAATCAATTTTTTGCAGAATATTCAATTAATTGGGTAAAGATAAACTTTTCTTGTTAAAAAGTCATGTCTTTTTTTAGAAAATTATCCTTTTGTAATTGTAAATGAAACCATCTCCTTGAAAATTCATCTTTCCCTATGGTTCTTACGTGAATGATCAAATAGTCTGTAATTGATCTTTTCAAATAAGGATACTTTGTTGGAATTCCGTCATTTCTTTCTGAAAAATAACCTGTTGTAGTTGAACATCCAAGTACTTTGTGAAAAAGTCGTCTCTCGTGATTCTCTTTCCCGAGGATTCAAATGATTCAGCATTGTTTGAGAATTGATGTTCTTGGTTTGAATTCAAATGATTTGTTGGAAATAACATTTTTCTTATAGAAAATTAACGACTTGAGTTGTGAATGTAGTTTTTGCAGTGGGAAATCCATTATTCGGTTGGAAAATGAAATTTTCGTAAAAAAATATTCCTATTTAGTGAAAAATGAGTCATCTAGGTTGAAGATTCAAATTTTTCATTAAAAAAATTAATTCTTTTGTTTATAGTTTCTGATAGATTTTAATTAGGAATTGGAAAATCTATTTTTCATTGAAAATTCATTATTTTCAGTTCAGATTTAAGTTTTCCATTGAAAAATATTTTTTGTTGTGTGTAGAATTATTCAAACGGGTTGAAAATTCAACTTTTTAAAAGATAATCCTATACTTTGGTTCATAATAAATTTTTTTTTAAATTCATCGTCTTCCAACAAAAGATAATGTGTTGTAGTTCAATATCCAAAATCATATTTTTTGTAAGAAATAGATTATTCGGGTTAGAAATATAAATTTTGCAATGGAAAATCTGTTGTTCGGTTTGGAATAAAAATTTATGGTGATGATTATCGAGCTCAGTAGAAAATTAATGTTGAAATTATTCAATAGGGTGGAAATTTCACTTTTTTGGATAGAGGATTTCCTAATTTCATTGATTGATCCCCCCCCCCCCCCTGATTAAGAATTGATGCTTTTAGTTCAAAAAAAAATCTTCCCTGAAAAATAATATCTGTCTGCAGAAAATTTATCATTTTCGTTAAAGATTCAACTTTTGCAGTGGGAAATCCAATATTCGCTTCAAAACGTAAATTCTGTTGAAAGATTCCAATTCATGGCTTGAAATTTTTTGTAATTTCTAACTGAAAATTTGGATATTTCATTTTTATTGAAAATCGATCCTCTTTAGTTGCAATTCCAATAATCTGTTGACAATTCATATTTTTATTTTTCATAATTTTTTTTCAAGAATAGTGATGTGTAGGAATTATTGGAATCGGAAATTCGAACTTATTGTCGGTCGGTGAAGTAGTTTCCAATACCTGTCGATAAATGCAAAAACTCCGACCACCCTCTCTGCTCGAGCCACACCCGCACACGTCCGACGACAGAAAATCGTTAGGATGCTGGAGACGTGACAAAGTTTCTCGAAAATTAATACTTATCATGATATTGTCTAAGTGTTGACTAAAATTGAAACATTTATTTTGAAAGGCTTCTGTTAGAAAAGCTTTTTTCGGACTACATTGAAAAAATTTGTGAAAAACTTTTTTTTTACTATAAATAACAAGTGAGTGAACAAAACTTGATAAACCAACTTAAGTTTATTTCTAATTATTTGGGGGTATATTTCAACTTACAATCATCCGGTTGAAATGAAATGTGAAAGATGCTATATTACAAGCAATTGAGCTGCCAGAGTGGAAATAATCCCATTTTTTCTGCAGCCTCATTTCACTTATCATTAATGTTCCTAGAATATGAATTTACATATTAATATTTATATTTCAAATTCAAGGATTTAGTAGGTCGATGGCCATGCCACACTCGAAAACTTGTTCTGGTTCGATCACTGAAGTTAAACAGGGCTGAGCGCAGCTAGTACTTGGAATGGTGACCACTCAGGAATATGGCATGTTATTAGCATAAATGTTGGCAGGAGACTGGTGTCTTTCTGAGTATATAGCAGAACCAATCATGACTGAAAAGGGAACGAAAAACCTGACCTCATGGGGTTATTTGGACTCCGTATTCGGTTTCAGCATGCTCGATTTTATGGAGTATGGTGAGTTTCAAAAACTTAATAATTATGGTCCCTTGTCTATCTGTCGTATCTAGCACTACTTAGTTCGAAAGAAGAATTCCTTCTTTTCTCAGTTGCATTTTTTATGACTGAAGTCATAAAATAAATATTGGAAGCTGATGAACGAATCAAACTGTCTTTGTAAACAAAAAATAGTGTGCAATAAGAAACGTTATGAGGTCATTTTTTCGAAAGTTCTTGTGTAATTAGACAAGAAAAGGATAGACAAACAGATCGACAGTGAAAAAGTTTGAAATTAGATAAAGTGAAGGAATTCAAATATTCGGGTTTTATCATGCAGCAGGCTATGTGAAAAAGATGTGATAATTTTGGAGAGATGAAATAAAAACGAGATTGACATCAGAGGTATAGAGGATTTCTAATTATACGGTGAGAGAAGATGTGCAAAGGTTTAACTTGTGAACAAGGGCGTGTAAGAAGCTCAAGGAGCGAAAGAAAGTGGATTTGGCGAGAAAGTATTTCAAGTAAGTGGAAGGAAGAGGAATGAGGACAGTGAAGTTAACGTGATGGAAAAAGAAAGCATAGAGTTCTTTAGGGATCGAGGTACAAAAGGAAGAAGGAATATAGACTGTAGCAAATAGGGAGAAACTATAAGAAAAAGGGAAAGATAAATAGTATAAGGTGATTGGAAGATCGAGCAGGATATAAGAATCAAGATACAATAAGTGGTATGAGGCGATAAAAAGACGGTAACTAGGAGGAATTGAGGAAAGAATGTGAAGAGATAATGCAAAGTATAGGAATAGACAGAGGAGACATGGATGCATGGAGGAGAAGATTGTATGAGGAAGAAGAGGAGAAAAGAGGAAAAAATAGAATGTGAACAAGATTTCGGAGCTAATTGGTCAAGGGAAACAATAGATGGAGGTAGGGAAAAAAGCTAGAGGAATAAAAGACGATGAATGAGGACGTGTGAAAAAGAGATCATAGAAAACTTTAGTGAAAAAAAAGAAGAAAAAGAGGAAGGGGAAGTAGGAAATAGGGGAAAAGAAAAGCTCGTGCTATTACTTTTGTTGTAAAAACTCACGATAAATGTACCTCCAAAATCGAAGATATTCTTTATATTTTAGAGCGGGTGTGTTAAAGAACCCTTTTCATCACATCGAGGAAAGTATAAGGTATGGCATTTACCAAGGGTTGATTTTCCGCCTCTAACAAGGGAAACGAGAGTTCTTGGCTCCCGACATCCAATAAAGGCAGAAAAAAGTATTGTAGAAAGCTCTTTTATGAACCATAAAAAGGAGAAAAGTTGATGTATATTTTATTCATTGCCCCTGCAAAATTAGTCAAGTCGCTTCTTCTTCAAAGGGATCTGATTATTTTGAACCAATTTATGATAATTGAAATTGTCTAATATTCTTATATTATGCTAAGTAATTATCTTAAAACTTGAATCATTTCTTCCTCAATAAAGTCAAAGATATGGAAAATATAATTATCAGGGATGTTTCAGAGCATTTGTTTCTATTGCGGAAAACGATAGTTCTTTATTCCTAAAATCATTATGGTAGAAGTTTAAATTTGGCGCCAGGCCTAAATAGGTTCAAAATTTTGCCTATAGAGTGCATTAAAGGTCAGTTGTGCTCTTTCTGAAATAAGCAGAAAAAATCCATTATTGCGTAGTAGTTTCTTCTTTTCGAGTAAATAATTTATCTTGTTTGTTAGAAAAGCAATTTTTTGTTGAAAGTTAGTCTGTTTTAGATGATGATTCAATTATTTTGTTGATAGCTCGGCTTTTTCTACAACAAAAAAAAGTTTTTGAATCAAAATCAAAGACTATGGATGTTCGCAATGCCCACTAGCCATTTGCAATTTCTGTTCGTATTCAGTATATAATATATAAGCTCTGCGGATAATTATGGGATAATAATTTGTATTGTGCATCCTTTCAAATAAAAATTACAAGAATATTAACGGTACAGCGTATTTTCATGTTTTTGGTTTTAAAAAATCAGATAAGATTCCCTAAGTTCTTGAACAAGCGTTTGATTTTGTGGAAATGTTACACAAGAAAATGAGTATCCAAACTGAATAAGATTTAGATCGGTTAGAATTTTTTTATTCATAAACATTCTTCCGTCCACTTGAATTTACGAATAGATTGTAGGTAGAATTTGTAGTAAAATGATTTCAAACTGAAATTGCAGATTCTCAACGAAACAGTCAAATTTTCGACCGAAAAAAAATTTCTCAATCAGTGAAATTCCCGGAATAACAGTTTCAAATCTTCAAGCTTATTAGAATAAATTTTACTAAGAAAAGATAATTTTCCAATTATAAATATTTTTTAATCCAAAATGGAAAAGTTACATTCGTTGCCAGGGAGATGATCCTCCAATTGATATCATGAATCTCTAAGAATAACGAAATCAATTTCTGAAAGAAGACATTCAATAAAATATAAAAAAATTGGTATGTCTTTAGTGAATCATATTTTTCCTTTTTCTAGAAACTTTCCTGGAAGTAATTAAAAAATTAACGATAGTCATTTTTGCATGCCGGAGTAGCTGGAAGAAAAAATTTTGAATTTTATCTTTGTGATGAAACTGCAATGACAGTCCATAAGAAAGGATTCTACTGATCCTTCTCGATTAAAAAGCCTCAATTTATATTGTTTCCTTTAGTTTATTATAAAAATCATTCATTCTTTCAAGAAAAAAAAATTATTATGTCTCCCTTCAGCTTGAACATCGAAATAATGTTTTACTGTGTAAACTTTTATTAAAGTCACATTATATTTCTGTGACAAAAAGGATTTTGTTTCGAAACAAAGTGAAGTATTTCCTTCACCTTTTTTCCTTTTTCTAGGATGCAATTAGAAATCTTTGACCATCTGCTACCTCACTGCTCAAAGTAATTAAGGCCATAATGAATAATTTTCTTCGTCGATTACATTTATCACCACGTCGTGAGCTCGACTTAATTAGTTAGCAATTATGAACTTGGTTTACCTTTGATCACTATCCCGAAATAGAATGCGAGACGAGTTATATATTTTTAAGTAGAGAAAAATCACTACAATATGGATGAGGTCAATGCAAATTGAAGCATTTCATTCAGAGAATCAGTTCAAACAGTCGAAAGCATTAGTGATTATCTAATCATAAATAAATCATGGTAAATGGTATTTGCCGAAGGTAAGAAGAAAACTAAACAGCACAACAAAAAAAATCGAGAAAATTATCTCTAGTTTCTGATTATATCCATCTTATATTTTCGGAGTTGCTGAATTCAAACCCGAGTTCCATTCATCTCCTTTGCGTTGTATTTTTGAGAAAATGAGGGTTGAAGTGCCTGAAAACGGGCATTTCAGCCATTTTTGAAAAATTGTAGAGCTGGACCATGATGTTCTACAAACTTTGCTAATATCAGAAATTAAAGGCTAATTCAGCCTTTTCAAATGAGCTGTATCTCAAATTGATCGCGTGTGCCCTTAAAGCAGGGGGTGTGTTCTTGTCCAAGGGTTAAGGAAGCAGATAAGAACAAAAAGGAAATTGATTATTCTTACACCTACATGCTCAATCATAAGAAAATTTGCAGAGCTTATATAGGTTTCCAGGGTCGCTGAATCCAAATTTGGGGTCAATTCAATAAAATTACGTAAGGATTTCCCATAACCTTCAAAAAATTGGCCCAGAGACACAATGAATCCTCCATCTATTGACCATTCAATCCCTATAACCCCATAAATTCATAAATCCCGTATTCTCTAAACCTCTTACTCTTGACCGCATAACTTCAAAATTCCATACGCTCAAAACCCCATAACCTGGTAAAAAAGTAACGTATGCGCGTTGAAGCCTTAGAATACAACATGTTCGAGCCATGTATCCGTCTTAAGCCTCAAACGCACATTTTTATGGCATTTTGAGGTTATGGAGGTAAAACTTCAAAAGGTTAAGTCTTATGGGTTGAAGGGATTCAGGGGTTTTTATTTATTTTTGTTAACGCACTCTCTTCGTGATGTTATTCAAAAAACAAAAAATTCAACGACTACTGTCCACACACATATGAATACAAACACATTTTTTATCTCCAATTTCACGGTAAAAAGTTCTTTGTCAATCTGTTATAATCATGAATAGTGTAACCTTAAAATTCACCAACAGAAATACACTTTTGAAAAACTGATAAGGTCCGGCGTCGACGGACGAAACATGTTTTTAACATTATGAATGAACAAATGAAAGGCTAGTAGGAAAAAACTCGGAAGATCTTAAAGGATAGGGGATTAATTGGATTTTTGGGCCTACTTTCTTAGGTTATGAGAAAGCCTAACGTGACGGGGTTAAATAGGGGTTAAATTTTCTTTTTCAGTCACACCCCTCGCTCCAAGGAGGCATGTGATCATTTTCAGATAGGGCTTGTTTTAACCCTAAATTGCTGACATAATCGAAGTTTGCAGCTCGTCATGATTCGGCTCCCAACCACCTGTTTTCAACAAAAACGTGACGTGTTGGGATTAAAATGACCCCGGATTTAGATTGAGAGGCTCCGAACACATAAGATAGACATATTTAGACGAAGAGGATATTACGATTTGTCTTTCAGAAGATTTTCGAAATAAGGGAAGAGTCGACGTGTCCGTGAGGCTTTTATCGGATGTATTAGTTCGCTCATTGACAAAAAATACGAATGATTCTAGTGCTATAGAAACGATAACACCATTTTTTTACCGCCAAAAAAAAACAAACTATTTACGCACTATCGTTGACTGACACACAAAAGGTTCAACATTTCGAAAAACAAGTATATGTATCTTCTTCTTATCTTCCTCTCTTCTTTCTACTTTCTCTCCTCCCTCCTCTTCCTCTTATTATTCCTCTTCTCTGTCTTCTTCCTCATTATCTTTTACTTTCTCTTCCTCTTTTTCTCCCTCTTGATCTTTCTCTTTCTCCGTCTTCTTCTCCTTCTCCATCCTCTCCTTAATTTTATCTGTCGTTCTCTTCTCCTTTTTCTTCACTTTCTCTCACTTCTTCTGCTTTCCCCTCTTCTCCCTCTTTACCCTCGTTTTCTTCTTCCCTGTCCTCTCTCTGCCTTCTTCTACCTGTCTCTTCCTTTCCCTCTTATTTTTGATCATCATTAACCTCTCTCTTTTTCTGTCTTCTCCTTTTTCTTCTTCTTGTTTCTACCATTCTTCTCTCTCTCTCTCTCTCTCTCTATCTCTCTCTCTCTCTTATCCTCCTTTTCCTCTCCTTGTTTCCCATCCCACTTTTTTTACTCTGCTAACCCTCTCCCCCCTTTTGTTTATTCTTCTCCTTCGTCTTGCTCTTCTTTTCCCTTGCTGAATTTTCCTTCTCTCCTCCATCCTCTTCTTCATTCTCTTCCAATTCATTTTCCTCTTCTTCATCTTCTTCTTATTTTCACTCTTCGTCTCCTCCCACTTTTTCCTCGTCGAACTCTTCTCCTCTTTGTTCTCTTTTTTTTATCTTAATTCTCATTTTTTCGTCCATTTTATTCTACAAGGTGTTCGAGATGTTTGAAAATTCAATGAATTTGTCAAAAAAAAGGTTCGGAAATGGTTTGGTGACAATAAGCAGCGATTTGACGTTCGAGTTGTTGTCAATCTGAACGTTATATAAACGAAGAAAGTGTTCCAGTTGCACTCAGGGAAGTTAAAGATGAAGTCCATCTTCTTTTTCCCCTTCCCTTTTCCTTCCTCCTCCTCCTACCCCTGCCTCTGCAGCTGCTTCTGCCTCTGCATCTGCCCCTTCCCCTTCCCTTTACTATTCCTGTTCCTCTTCATCTTCCTCTACCTTTGTCTCCTTCTTTTCTTTATCCTTTTCCTTTATATTTTCCTCCCATTCTCTTCCTTCTTCTCCTCCCTCTTCTTCTTCTTCTTTCTTTCTTTCTCCTTTCTGTTCACTTTTTCTTATCTCCTCCTCCTTCACCTTTTTGCCCTCCATCTCCTTCTACAAGATGTCTAACATATTTCCCATATCTTGCGTGAATAGGCTCAAAAATTCTTACGCATGCTATACCTCTAAATTTTGAGAATTCCATACCTCTGACAATTTGGATAAATTTTTTCACTCATAACGTGCTTCAGAAAGCCTAACTAACGATTTATGGGTTTTGAAAAAATTGGTCCAAAAAAATTTCGAAATTCTCCAATTTTCTAAATTTGTATCCGAAATAGCTGGTTAATGAACTTGACCTTTTTTTGACACCAAATGGGTGCATCAAAGGACAATGAAACATATTAGTTCTTCCAGAAGTTACCGTGCACACAGACATAAATTCTCTGATAAGATTGTTATGAGTTTTTTAGGTAAACTGGTGGAAATAATAGAAAAAAAAGTCGAAAAAGTTTACCTACGTTTATCTCGCGACTATAGTCCGGTCTTGTGTGTGAAAGGTTCATCATACGAGGGCAATGAAATAGTACATTGTCGAAAATACCACTTTTTTAAACTGAAAATAGTGGCGAAAGCGATCGATGTCTCGATTGATGACGTGAGCGTTGAGAAAAGTAGGCAAAAACCCACTAGCGTGGAAAAGTGTTTTCAGTGATTTTCAGTTGAAAAAATCTGCCCGCTTCGCAGGCACATTCTCATAGCGCGCTGCGCGCGCGGCTCGCTTCACTCGCAAGTTTGATTCGGATCTCGCGCTTCGTGCTCGATGATGTATTTACCTCGCGCTACGCGATCTGTTTTTTTTTACACCTCGCGCTTCGCGTTCGGCTTCATACGGACCTAATTCAGTTTACAATGTAATGCATACACAGAATTACAAATATTGCGAAACTGCTCAAAACCTCCACATCTATGAAGATTTTTTTTTTTACATTTTTGATAAAAATTTTTTATATTAAGTTTACTTAAGGCTCTACTGGCCTTGAGGAACACATTCTCATTACATTACTTGCCATTGATATATACATCTCGCATAGTTTGGCTAGCAAATTGAATTTTTCATTGTTGAAGAAGCGTTGTCACGATAAAAAAAATATATATACGCCGTATTGGAAAAAATTTCATGTAAAACTTGTGAAACTTTTTTAGAGAAACAATTTTTCT
>WSXT02012464.1:0-14528 GCA_011762715.2 Neuroterus valhalla
TTCACGATTCGAATTTGAGTTTGGAATTTTTACCCAATTTAAAAAACAAATCAGGAATGAAATAAACAAGAGAATCTCTTCGTAGCAACTGTGGAGTACAAACGCTTCAAGATTATTATTAGTAGTAATAGCTAATTATTCTCTAAATATTGTATAGTAACACCTGGAGAGAACAGAGTCTTGCGATGTTCTACTCAGTCTTCAGTTACGATCCCCTTCGAAAGAACTTTCCGGAATCTGGATAAGCGGAATCTACCAGCAGGTGGAACAAATAAGGAACAATTTGATATGTGCGGATGCGGATGGCCACAGCACATGTTGCTACCAAAAGGGCATGAGGGTGGATTTTGTATGGAATTATTTGTCATGGTTTCTGACATTGAAGGTGATGAGGTTAGTTTTTATCATTTATGGGAAAGCAGAAAAAAAATTTTAATTTTAAATGTGAAAATTGTTAAATACTCCAAGTGAAGTAATCAAACTGAAATTTATATTAAAATTTGGACATTATTCAGAGGGACTGTTGACAAACAACATCACACTATTTTGAGAACTTTTTCCACCCCTTCCCTTTCTCGTCACAGATCATCACACATAGCTTGAACCCCCGCAGTGTGACATCACAAATGAAATCAAAACCCTCCTCCTCCTCTTAAATGAAAAATTTGTTTTTCGTTTGATATACGCCTTAAATAGAAACACAATACATATAGGTAAATAGTATATTACACTACAAGGGCAGAAAGTTGAATTTCCTGCACTGCGTGAAATGGTGCCCGAGGCGGAAGCGAGGGCATAATATCTCGCAGTTCAGGGCTTTGAAACTTCAGCCCACGTGGTGTATACTGTTTTTCTTCATAGCCGGTCCAAAGTACGGCGCAGGCATCAAATACATTTAGAAAAGAAAATGTAATCGCACATCTTCAAAATAAATAATTTCAATTTTAATCTTTTTTAACCTCTTCCTTATCCGCGGTTTCGATATTTAACAAATCGATAAGTAACAAATGAACAGTCCGACACGAAAACTAAGATAACCATTGGAATCGTCTTCCAAATGTCAATAACGTTGGAAATGCTCTAATTGTTTAAAAAATTACTTTTTCAAACGCACGTGGACGTTTAGAAGACGATTCCGATGGTTTTCTTAGTTTTCGTGTCGGACGGTTCTTTTATTATGAATTAAGCATCGGTGCGCGCGAGTAAGTTTTTGCTCCCGGTATTACAGAGGGCGTGAATGTAGTTCTATCAATGATTAAAATTAGACTTTCTGTCTTACAATTGATGCCGGAGGAACGTACTTTCGATCGAGGTATGAAGGAAACAATTTTTTAACAAACTTCAAAGCCAAAACATATAGATGATTTTTTATGAAAATTTTCGAATTTTTAAACAAAGTAGAATAAAACTCATCAAAAATACAGTGCAAAGAAAGTTGAATCTTTAAGGCAGAAAGACAAATTTTTTAGAAGACAGTGTTATGTTCCCCTTGTAGCTTCGAGGTTGGAAAGAGATGAACATTAGGAAAGAGGGACAGGTGACGCATTTCTCGATTGGGAAGTCATATTAATTTCTGTATGAGGACTTGGTATAATGTTGAGCGCCACTGGGTTTTTTGGCCCACTCCTAGAAGTGGAAAGATGTAAGTTTCAGAGGGTATTGTTGAGATTGTTGGATGGAAGATTCCGTTCCTATCGATGTCTTGGGATCCCGATGCAATTTCGTTAATTTGTGATTCAGCCAGTGACTCTCGAGTATAGTGAAATTGTAGGGGAAACTCTGCTACGCTGACAACATCGTTTGAGGTTGGTGTAACCGCACGCGCTGGAGATCCCGCCGTTGATCCGGAAGTACTGCCTTTGGAACGTAAATCAGGCGATTGTTCTGATTGCCGAAACGCTGGTAGAGTTTGTGGGTTCTCTTTGGTGCTTTCTTGCGTTACTGCTGCTGCTCTACGAGCTGAAGGTGTTCGAAAGTGAAGTCGGCTTCGAATCGTCGTGGATGTGACTCGCACAGGGATTTGGCTGCGACGTCCAGTGGAGTTGTGTGCTGCACGAGATGTAGCCGGTGATTGGATTGTGGTGCTGCGCTGGCTAGCTTGAGCAGCAAAATTTGGAGACATATCCCAGTAAGTCCGGTTCTAGCGGCAGCCAGAACTTGAAGAGCCCCACGTTTGGGCCGCCAATATTGTTATGTTCCCTTCGTAGCTTCGGGGTTAAAAGGGATGAACATCAGGAAAGAGGAAGAGGATGTGAAAAAAGAATTGCTGTAGATGGTTGGTGTGGGAAAGGAAGGTGGGTGGATTTTTATGTTTCTTAGGTACTGATCTTTGCAGCGTGTGAAGCCATGAGGTCACGCATAAATCGTTTGATCTTGTATCTTGTGCGGTGTTGAGGTTTCTTGACGGGACTCTCCGCCCGCCACGGATACGTCAACCTGTCGCTCCCCGCTTCCCCTTAGCTGTAGAAATCGAGGTTGTTACTCGTACCAGTGCTTCCCTTCCAAGGTCTGTTCAAGCGGGTTCCTGCTCTAAGCTGCCGTATTAGTCTCTTCTGGACTCGAATCGACTTTCTTCCGGATCCCAAGGGTGGATCGTCACCTCCTTTGAAGGCCTCCGAGTGGACGGGTTTGTGCCATCATGAATGGGGTGTGGGTCGAAAAGAACCACTAGGTTTGGGTCCAAGGTCAGCACGGTGCCACTCTCTGTGATGATGATGGCTTCTACGCTGCTTTCTGTGATGCATACGGCCGCGGTGCTGCTTGCCACGATGCTGGCGGCTGTGATGCTGGGGGCGGTGGTTCCACTTTCTGCGATGCTGGCGGCTGCTTTCTGTGGTGCCTGCAGCTGCAATTTTTGCAGCGAACTGTCGGACTCTCCTCTGCATTCGGTTCAAAGCCATCCACAATCAAGCTAAGAAGGACGGCCTGTCAAAGTGCCTTAATAACTGGATTTGGAGCGTTGAAAAACTCGAAGCGTACGAATCGAGTACCTACCCCGAAGGACACTCGAAGGGCCTTAAGAAAGAGTCACCTGTGTTGTTGCGTGATGCCTGCGCGCGAATCCTCCTCTATCGGGATTCAAACCCCAAACCAACATCGAATGGGACGGCCTGTTACAGCGCCAAGAATTATATTGGCCCAGACCAAGACCAAGGGTCAAGGGCCAAGACCCGCTCGTCGAGAATAAGATTTTTCCTTATTCGGGATGCCTTCGTTTAGCTCTAAGAAGAGCTGATTCTATCGGAAAGGATGCTGGATGACAAAGAGTCAAAAGATTCGTTCTGGCTGGTCTCTGAAGAGTGACGCTACTCATTACGTCGCTTGTTGAAGGTTGGAGGTCGAGCGTCGTCGATGCCTTTTTTTTGGATTCGAGGAGGGAAAATCTTCAAAAGACACCCAGAAAAGTGCGGAGCGCCGGATTCGGTGGCGCGCCTACCGACTGAAACCCCTCCTCGACTGATTACCAACCTAGTAGGTTATAAACCAAGATAAAGAGAGAAAATAAGGACTTCGACATTGGTGGTCAAAGACAGTTATACCGCAAGGACAGTCACGCATAAAGCGAAACATGAAAAAATGACAGAGACAGATGACTCAATTGTTGTTGTGAGACGAGAAGGCAGGGCCTTCTAAAGCGGTCTGCAGTTTTACTTGTATAACTTGCAAGTGAGTTGATACATGGGTTTGGGTGACTAGCCACTGAGAGACAAAGTTTTGCAGCGTATGTGTGAGTTGCACTGGTGATGGAAGGAAGGTTGGATTTCGCAAGAATTTGCTTGTTGCGGATGAACCAAGGAATATTTGAAGCGGAACGAAGAAGGCGCATGTAAGTGCCTTTAGGTTTGGAGAAACTTTTAGGGGTTGGAGAGCCCCAGACAGGAATTGAATGGGTGCAGATGCTCCTAATTATGGCGTTTAAGGCACGATTTTTGGTGGCTCGAGAAACATTGGCCTTATTACGGATGGCTTGGATTTGTTTGGACCGAGTGAGTCGTTTGTCAAAAACGGCGCCGAGATATTTTGCCGAGAGACTCCATTTATTGGGAAAAAATCCAACAAAGAGTTTGGGCGGATTACGCCGGCGACGTGAGAAAAAGAGAGCATCAGATTTAGATTTGTTTATTTCACATCTCCATCTGTGGTACCATTCCAGGACGACTAAAATAAATTTGTTAAGACGTGACGAGCAGTGACTGGTGACCTTGAAAGTATCAAGGAAACCCACATCATCAGCGTATTGAGCCGTGAGAATTTTTTCATAAACACGAATGTCGAAAAAGAACACGTTAAAAAGGGAAGGAGAGAGTTTGGAGCCCTGGGGGACCCCAGAGGTTATAAGTTCGGGATCCGATAAGGATTTTCCAACTCGAGCTCTGGAGCTCCAGTTCAAGAGGAAGGATTTGATCAAGGTGATGAGATAGTGGGGAAAGTTCAACTTGATGAGTTTATAAATTATACCGTCATGCCAGACTCTGTCAAAGGCTTGCTTACAATCCAGGAGAAGCATGGATGTATGCCTGCCTTTGTTAAGGTTTTCGGCAATGTACTCAGAGACACGAAGAAGTTGATGAGCTGTTCCATAACGTTTGCGAAAACCATGCTGGGAGTCGGGAAGAATGTTGTTTTGCGAAACAGATTCGTCAAAACGGGGAAGGATTATGTTTTCGGCTAGTAAGCTGCAGGAACGCAGCAGACTGATGGAACGAAAACTTGATGCTGAGCTAAGAGGTTTACCTGGTTTTGGAAGAAAAATTACAGTAGCTTCTTTCCAGGCTAAGGGAACGTACTGTGATCGCATCATTGCGTTGACAATGTTGCTGATAGCCACGATGTGTTTGCGGGGGAGTGTTTTCAGTACATTACTACTGATGGAGTCATTGCCGGGAGCTTTGCGATTTCCCAAGGAGCGGATTGAGTCAGAGACTTCTTTCGGCGAGGTAGGACTAGAGTCTCTGTCAGTGACAGTGGAATTTTGAGCAGTCCTGGAGACATTGTCGTGGAAGTTAGCAAATTTGTCGAGGGTAGGGAAGGAAGCATTGATCTTTGAGGGAATCTGCGAAAATTTTCGCTTTTTCCTCATCGAAGGAGAAAGATTGACCGTCTTTTGCGAGAGGGGGGAGGAAATATTTCATATCACGGAGGGATTTGATGACTTTCCAACATCTTTTGGGATACGGTTCAGCTTCGGCTATGTAGGAGTTAAAGGAAGATGTGGTTTTTAGTTTTCTTTGAGGGGCGTTGAGACGCTGGCGCGATTTAGGATTACGGTATCACTACCAGTGTTTGCGGACTTGGTTCTTCTTGCGGATAAGAACGCAAGTGGCAGGTAAAAGTTTGGATTCGCGATCAGAAGTGAAGTTGGTTGATGTAGCGAGCTGGACTGAGTTCTGGATGTCTTTAGTCAAGGCTTACACAGCTGTATCCAGGTCAAAAGTCGACTGGATTTGGCAGAATTTGAGAGTTGATTTCTCCAGAATATATTCTAGATGAAGGTAATCGATTTTCGATTCTGTAGGAGGTGAGTGATCAGGGGGACCTGACAACTCTTGGAGCACTGGGTTGTGATCGTAGCTGAGTTCAGAAAGAGACCGCGGGTCTGTGTCAGAGGCGATATTTTTTGTAATGAGGATGTCGAGGATATCGGGTTGATGATCAAGAGAGCTAGGGAAGTGGGTAGGTTCTGAGGGAGCCTCAATAGTGAGGTTATGGCGAGTCAAGGTTTTGAGGAGAGAATTACCCTTAGTATTTCTTGCAGACAGCCCCAGGCCTTGTTTTTGACGTAAAGATCGCCGACAACCAGAGTTGGGGTATTGTTGTTGAAAAGTTCAGGTATTTTAGAAATGTCATTGTCATTCCAGGTAAGGATATTTAGATTATTTTAACGAGCGTCCCGGGGTTGGGTGCTAGACGGCCGCAGCAAAGGTAGAGAGGAAGTCACGAAAAAGCTGCTGAAGTTGTGGATTCTGTAGTGGATCAATGTTGGTAGAGGATTGATGATAGTTATGGACTAAGGGAGGAGGATGAGCTGAGATTACAGAGGCGGAGGAGCGTTTGGAGGAAAAGGGTTTGGTGGCGCTACGAGGTTCAGGAAGGGGGATTGCAGTCAGCTCGGTTTTGGAGGTTGACGGGTTGCGTTCGGCTTGGTGCCAGGCCTATGCGGAACTTTGGGGCATCCACGGAAGGTGGCCCAGTGGGCGCCTTTGCAATTGGAACAAGATTGGGTGGAAATTTTTTCTACCTCTGATTGTGCAAGAGGCAGTGGCGTGACTACGTCCACAGAAAGCGCAAGACCCCGAGGCATGGCAGTAGTTAGCGGTGTGAAAATATTTTCGGCAACGACGGCACGGAGGAATAAGGTTTGATTTTTGATGAGTTCAAATCGAACGCTCAGGCCAGCTAGGATTTTAATGTCGAAAATAGACTTGGCTGAGGGAGCAGAAGGGTCAAACGTCTCAGCGTTACATTTATTCCTAAGTTTCTTAATTGAAGTAGTTTTTTGTAATAATAATTTTTAATGAAATATTCAGAAATCATATAAAAAAAGTATGAAAGACTATTCGAGGACTCAAATCACACACACTCAGACATGGGACATTCTTTCACAAATCAAAGAGATTTGGACTAAAAAAAATTGCCACCTCTCCAAATCTCCTCCAATTTTTCTACGAGGTTCCTATTGTATATGAACAGACACGTATACGAGGTTTTTGGTAAAAAAATTTTATCCGGAAATACGTCAATTGTGAATTTTAATGCTTTATCCAATTTTGTTACATGTTTTATCCATTATCTCTGGTTCTACTGATACTCTGCGTTCAATTCTTTCTTTATTCTAAAAGCAATAATATCAGCTTTCAGTCACGTGAATATTGTACCTTCCACTTGAGTACTTTCAAAATAATGACGATTTGATTTTTAAAATAATATTATCATAATGTTAACCACAACGAAAGCAATTGAAAAAATTACTATCGTGTTCGTAATGTTTTTAGCTACAAAAGCCTTTTTTCAGAGAGATGAGGCCGTTACTAGTTTAAGAGGGAGAAAATAATTTCTACTGCGTTTCACGTAGTGCGGGCAGCGCGCGACGAATAGGCACGTGTTGGAGCGTGTTTGAACATTCAGTTTCGAACTGCTTACGCAGTTTTCACTTCGGGAAAGAAAAAATGAATGATTCGATATTTTACTGGAATAGCTCGATTTTTAATCCAGAGAAACGAATTTCCAACAAAATAGTTGAATTTTGAAGCAGTTGGAATAATTTTCCATCAAAATTGTTGAATTTTCAACGAAGATTATTAATCAAAAAACCAACCGAACGAGTTTTCATTAGATTTAGTCAACTTCCAAACAAGTGGATGAACTTCCAATCAAAAAGTTGAATCCCTAAGAATAACAAAACTTTTCTCAACCAAAATGTTGCACTTCCAATCTAAAAAAAAACAATTTCCCATAAAGCAGGTAGAGTGTGAACAGAAGAGATAAAGTTTTATTCGGAAAGTGTGACTTTATACCATGAAGTTCATTCCTAAACCAAATATTCGGATTTTCAAGCAAAGAATGGATATCCAACTAATACAACGATTTTTGAATCAAGGAGTTGAACTTTCAACCGGTTTATTGAATTTTCAATTAACAAGAATAATTTTCTACCAAACGAGACATATTGATAATAAAATACACGAATTAACAACAAAATTTGATTGAACAAAATTGATGTTCAGCGTTAAACGCACTTCCCCTGCGTCGCGGATTGTCACAAGATCTGTTATGCCCCCCCCCCATCCCTGACAGTGTGGCATGGTTTTCGAACGGCCTTGGGAAAAATATTTTTTGCGTCTTTTATTGCTATCTGAATCAAACGAAATGAAAAAAATAAAAGTTCTCTTTCGCTCAAAAATTCACCTTTTATCATAATTTTTCAGATTGCTGAAAATGACATTGGAGGTTGCAACGATGGGGTAAGTTTCTGTGGTGTGAGGGATCGCAAATATCCTGATGCTCGTCCCATGGGGTATCCATTTGACCGTAAACCGCGTGACAAGGTGGAAACTATTGCCCAATTTTTGTCCGGAAATATGTCGGTAACGGATGTAAATATCCATTTCACGGATCAAGTATTACCCAGGACACCTTGTGGAAGTATGTGTAAATCTTATAACACAAACCCAAAAGATGAATGTAATGAGATATAAAAAGAAAAAGCTTGTACTACTTTCCCTCATAATTCTAATAAAATGAAGCCTGGTAACAAATAAGCTTTTTTACATCCTTCACCATCCCAAGAGTAATACACAATTAAATTAGATACTTTGAAGTGATTTTCCGTTTATCCCTAGGTAAAGGGTACATGCGTTTTCAGCTTCTGCAGTTTCAAATATTTATGAAATTATTAGGTTACACATTTCAAACATGATAGATGTCTATCTATTTTTCTGAATGGATATATGTGTGGATGTCGCCTTTTCTATTAACAAAATCTAAAAATAATTTATATAAACTGCTGGAATTTGAAGGAATCATTTTCACTTCTGCTATCTCAAAACTGAAACATCTTTTTTCTCAATTCCAAATTTTTTATACACTTGATAATATTTCCAAAATAGAGTTTCTGAGTTACACTTCTTTCATCACCCGCTCGACTATAACGCCATCTCTAGGATAAAAACATAGACGTTAGAAAATGGCGATGAACAATTCTGCAGATTTTGAGAGAAACGGAAAATCGGAAAGCCTTTTTCTACGCAACGAAAGCGTAAAATGAATAGGTTTTTCAGCGCATCGTGTTCCAAAAAAAAGGGAAAATTCCTCGTAAGTTTTCGGTCTGGTTTTGAAATGTTTTATGTGATGAAAAACGATTTCAAGTATCGGTAGTAAGTTCGGTTTATTAAATTTATTGAATAAGCTCCGAAATCATTTGGGTTTAGCATTTTTAACTGATTTACCCATTTAGTATTTCTATATTTGAATATTTAAGCGTCAGTTATATGAGTTTGTCTGGAAAATAGAATCTCACAATCTCTGTTCCTGGTATGTTGACACATTTTCCTAAGACTCCTTCTATCGTGAATTTTTAGGATTACATCTGGTGGTAGGTTATCGCAAGTCTCCCAAAAGTTTATAATTTATTGACATTGTCGTGTAGCCCTTCCAATATTCAGGCTTTTCCTTGCTTGTTTTTCGTTGTATATGTGTGAAATGGAATACTCTTTTCCCTCCTCGAATTTTTGAGCACTTGGTAGTCACTGTTACATGTCGTAAAAATCCCAGTAAAACTTGAGTGATACTTCCCAAAAAACTTTTCACTCACAAGACCTTTGATTTGGTTTACCAACTGATTTTGCTCGGTAATTCCTTCATCCAAAATAATTGGAGTTCTTTCTGCTGCTATTGTCTGGTAGCACCAAGGGCAGTGCCAGAAGTTTCAGGGTTTCGATTCCCATCAAATATATCCCTGGAAGCGTCTTCATTTCCACTCAAGTTTTCCAATAGTAAGTATTTGTTATGCGTTGGAACAATTGTCCCAGTAGACTTCTGGAGCTTGGTATCATTTGCCATTGTCAAAGTTGTCACTCTTTTTTTTTCTTGGTACATAAATACCATCCATTACATTTTCCGTATCCTTCCGATCGCAACCTGACGTTAAATCACAGTCAATTTGATATACCGGATGAACGCACCTAGCTTAAGGGCGCCGAACATTTTCGACTTTGAATTTTCTTGTTGATAGTTACGTCACTAACTTCAGCATTTATTTGCTTTTGGGTCTTTTTTGAAGCAGTAGGGAAAACTCAACAAAAATCTGGCATCTTGCGAGATCCTTAGATCGAAGAAATTTCGAATAACTTACCCTTGGGCTGAGAAAATGAGTATTTTCATTGTAAATATGAATATCCCGAAATGCAGAAGTGCTCCGGTAGCAGATGATGTCGGCGAGACTTGTTTAGCAACAACGAAACCGGTCGATATTTTTTTTCCGCACAACAACAACATCTTAGATATACTATCAGTAGTCTGCTATGATCTGGAGAATCCTTTAATATGATGGTCAACACGAACTTCGCAATCAACAACGCAGAGTCCACAGTCCACTAAAAGAAACTGGCAGTTCTTAAAATCTGAGGATTAAAAATATGGTAACTTTTTAATTCTGAAATTTATTTATTGATGACTAAAAGAAGTTAGAGTCCAGAAAGAAATGTGCAGGGGAGGCTAGTTTAGAAATTGTACAATTTCAAATGTGATGAATTTGGAAATCACCTACTCTGGGAGCAACTGTTACTCAGGAAAAATAACACAAGCTCTCAGTTGAACCGCGGTAAAATATACCTATGGCCACGTCTTATCAAGTATGACTGCTGCTTGCTTCATCCCGCAAGTGCTACGGCATATTTTTGGCACACGGTTATGGCTTTCAGGTTACTAACCAGTGAAGGCGTCACAACTCCAAGAGCACCGATGATGAGAACAATTATTATTTCAACTGAATATCCTGAATGACGCTGCTGTAGATGTGCTCTGAGATCTTTGTACTTCTCCTTTTTCTTGGTTTCCTTGCCTTTGATGTTGGAGTTGGCCGGGGAAGAGAATTCGATCAAGAACATGTTTCGGTCACGTTTGTCAAGGAGCACGTTGTCGGGTATCATATGTTGGACAGGAGCTATTGTCGAGAAATCGTAGTTCCAGTAGATCCGGCACTCCTCGTTCTCAACAATAGACTCTATTGAAGCACTCTTAAGGCAGCGTTGTTTCTGTACAAATATGTCGTTCCTACGTGAATAGGACAATAGTAGGATAGTATATGCCATAGGTGCTCAGGGATTTTATGACATGCCCTGCACCTATCGCTGGGACAGCTTGACGTGATATGCTTCGACGGTATGATAAGGTGGAAATCACACCATCCTGACACGCGAAATTATATTTCTTCGTTCCTGAATTGAGTCCAGGTGTTTTGAGAAAAGCAAATGTTGACTCATGTAACGAGGATTGATCTTTTACAATTTTATGGAAGTTCCCATGCATCACCTTGTCTCCATTCTGTTTCAGGGAGTTTTTTGCCTCTGCTTCCATTACCTATGCTTTGAGAAAAGAGACATCTTGATGGAGTAATGCACTGTCCTTACTTCTGATGTTGAGTTCCAAGCCAAGGGTTTCAGCTGCCTTCTCCGCTGCTGTGTAAAGGAACGCTCCTTTCTCACTTATTTCGTGATTCCTGATCATTGCCAGGAGAGGATTTCTACCATTCGCGATATGAACAGTTATTAGGATAATTCGGTTGTATAGGCATTCAAGATTGGAAAGTCCGCGGCCGCTTTTACGGCGTGCGTTGTAGGAGCGCGGAAAGATGCATCATCTTGCGCGCAGTAATATCGGGAGCCTTGAGCTCTTGAGATATCTTGTTCAACGACGATAGGTTGTATGACCGAATCCCTCGGAGCAGGTGTTTGTATCTGCTTGGGAAAACCTCCTTTACTGGTGCTTTATCCTGAATGTGGCTCTCAGGCACACCCAGGTATTTGTAGGTCTCTCCAGCGCTAAGGTGTCTAATAGCACTTCGGTCAACAAACTAAGGATCCTTATCTATACCTGCTGTTCGTCCACGTTTAAGATGAATTCCGGCACACTTATCCAATTCAAAGTCCATACTGATTTCTCGTGTGTACCTCCCGCCGATTCTAAGAACATCTTGAAGATGTTCTTTCCCAGAAGCATAGATCTTCAAAGCAGGTTCTCACCTTGTGGACCCAAAAAAAAGAACTTTTTTCAGGAATTTTTTTTGAGAAAAGTATTGAAGATAAAAAGCTGAAAATTTTTTCTGGATATGAACATCCATTCATCCAGAGAATACAATTTTTTTATTTGAGTAAATGAAAGAAGAGGGGGAAGGGGGCGTCTATCAATGGTGGCATGTCGGTGGGGAGGTGTCCCTCTACCGGAAGTGATTCCGTCAAAACCCGTGATCCGAAACAAAAAAACCGAACACAATTTTAATTCGTACCGTATTATCTAATGAATGAAGTAGAATTATGAAAAAAAGCTCAAAATTAACAAAGTTATGAGGTTTTGAAAAAACATACGATTTTCGCACCTTCTTTTCCTCACATATTATTTTTTAATTTGAACAATTCTCATATTTTTGGCTGGTTCGAGTTTATAGGTTAGAAAACCCCTGAGGAACATTTTAAAAAAATTTTGGTAACGATTGGTTCATCACAGCGTCTTCAATCACTTCTGGTAGCAGGAAAACCTCCCCACCGACATGCTGCCATTTATGGAAGCTCCCTGCCCCCCTTCTTTCATTCAGGCAAATGTATTCTTGAGAAAAATGTATGCTCATATCCAGAAAAAATTTTCAGCTTTTTATCTTTAATACTTCTCTCCAAAAAAATTCCCAAATAAGGTACATTTTTTTCGGGTCCACTAGGTGAGAACCTGCCTTAAGTCATCCATATAAAATATATGAGTGACCTTATGCTCACGAACATTAGTTCCGCCATAGAGGTATCCATGAGAATCACGGAGTGCGAGGGATAAAGGCAATGGTATGATGCAAAAGAGGAGAAGGCTCATTGCGTCAACCTGAAGGACACCTTTCTGGAAAGTGACATTGTTGGTAATCTCACGAAGTTTTTCTTGAGTGACAGTGAATCTGGTCTTCCAAAGTGGCAATAATATCTCATTGCATCCTACTATATCTGGATGAAACGCTTTTCAACAGACAGATGATATGTCCATGGAAAGTTGAATCAAAAGTTTCATGGTAATCAATACAGGCCATCGACAGATTGCGTTTGTGGTTTGCAGTGTTTTTGCAGACACTCCTGTCAATCAGCATGTTTTCCCGACGGCCTGCTGCGCCTCTTTTCGATCTTCGCTGTTTGTGAATCTTACTCCATACAGGTCCAATTATCCGAACCATCCTGTCATTCAAGATAGATGTAAAGATCTTATACACCGTGTTCAGACAAGTGATGGGTCTGTAGTAAGGATGCGGGCCAGATGTTGGTGTGTAGAAGTGAACTTCTTCCATTAAAAGTTCTTATTACAATCTAGACCAGCAGCGGAGAAGTTCTTCGTGCCCCTCAATACCATCCTAACCTCATCAGCAGTGCTCAGTGGGCAATTTCTCTCGGATATTATGAGGTTATTGCACAGCTCTTCGGAACGTATGATGTTCTCAGTGCCTTCATTCAATGGACGTTCTACTTCGAGAATCTCCCTCCAAAATGCCTCGACTTCTTCGGACTCCGGTGTGTTTCTGACAAAAACAGGAGGATCGCTTGAAGGCGCGATGAGTCAGCGAGAAACTTTTGATTCTCCCTGACCTATTCCTCTCTGTTTTCAACTCTCGTACTTGCGTCAGATAGTACTCGTATTTCGTCAACAACGTGGCGTTTGATGGTCATCAGCTTCGACATTTCCAATCTGAATGATAGATCATCATTTCATGAGCCAACTTTCGGACCCTTGCCGTAAAAGACTTACCAGAAATTATGTAGTCAACTACAAACTGCATACGGGACGCGTTTGGTCTTGCCCAGCCAATCTACTTGATTAGTTGATGCAAGCGCTTTTTGGTTTTTTCATCAATCGTTGGTCTGGACCTTCAATTTGTATCAGCCAAAGCTTTCGCCGCATCATAAACTAAAAAGTGATGGTCCAGAGGTCGGAATCCTTTGAGAAATCTTCACGAAGGGTAGAATCCATTTTAGTCAGATCATGGGGCTTGTGGGAAACCTAAATGTTAATATTCTCGCTTGTCCTAAAATCGCCATCGTCTCTCAAGGGAAGCCTTGTTTCAACAGTTGGTCTTAATGTCGCTTCCTGATTTTGGTCTGCGGCTTGTTCTTGCAGCTGTTGAGGAAGCGTTCCGCCTACATCTCCTGTCCGCGGAAGGTTCACGGCATGGTTTCTTAACACTTGCTGTGAAAGGTGTGAGAGCTCTGGGTGTTTCGGGCACTAGAGAGTGTGCAGGCGCGCCATGTAACCTCTGCGGTTAGGGACAGTACTGGCATCATAGCAACTAGGTAGGTCATTATCGAGTTCATCCACCCATTAAGAACGTCGATTGTCTTGCCGGTTCGTCGTCGTGTTTCCATCTAATACAGCACCCCGAAATCTGGAACGATCGGCAATACTGGCCAAATCATTTTCGGGTACTCCGCGCATTCGATCATCTTGAACCGCTCTAATAACTGGATAAGGGTTATGTGTTTCTATATTTATTTCCACGAAAAGCAAGGGAAGCGATTGTTCACCCTCGCAAAGCCCCGCATGCTAGAGCGAGGCTGTATACTCCGGAAGGTCACCCGTTATCCTGGAGAGACCGTAAAGGACATCACACCTAGGTGCCATTCAGCTCTCAGCACGGCTGTTTACGCCTTGGCTTGGGAGTTCTTACTTCAGGACCATCCCTGGACCAGCTGGAACCGTCAGCACAGGGGACCCTCTATCCGCAATCTAAGGACGCGTTCGGTGGCTTTGTCACAGGCCCATCAGCTCGATGCCAAAGGAATCGAACTGAA
>WSXT02012475.1:3694-14527 GCA_011762715.2 Neuroterus valhalla
AAGGAAATTGTAAATACTGATACAGAATTCATCCTTATTGTTCGAGAATTATTTGTTTGAAGGGAAATTTCTTCATTTTTCAGAATACTTATCCTTGGTTTAGAATTCAACTTTTTGATGGAAGAAATTTTTTGCATTGAAACATTTCTACTATTATGTTGAGAATTCATCTTTTATAGTTGACAATTGAACTATTGCGTCAAAATAAAGTTTTATCTAGCAGAAAATTAATCTTCTTGGTGGAAAATTGAAGTATTTTTTTGAAAATCGAGCATTGCATTTTTGGTTGGAGATTCAGCATTCCAATTAAAAATTATCTCTTGCCTTAAAAACTTACATATTTTTATATCTTGAAGTTCATTCTTGATTTTTTTTTCTTGAAACTTCACCTCTTTGAATAAATATCTGATTATTTCGATAATATTTCTCTTCTATTCTAGTTTAGAATGAATCTTAGAACCTAAAACGTATCGATTCCATTCCTGGTCAAAAATTGATAGTTTTCAGATAAATATTAAAAAATTTTCTGAAGTAACAACAAAAACATTAAATAATAAACATCAAATATAGAAGAATATCACAAATATTAAACATTGAGGAAGAAAGTATTTTTCTGTGGCAGCTGAACAACTATGTGCATATAACGTATGAATCGCGTATTACGCATACATCGCGTAATACGCACACGCTGCGTAACACGCACGCTAATGAAAATTAGTTTTATGCATTAGAGTGAATGCTTTTTTTATGTTCAACATTGTACGCAACATATAAACAAATTCTTTGTATAAAAAATACTATTTTTAATTGTGAAATACTTGGATCCGAATTTGAAACAGCATGAATGTTGAGTATTAAAAAAAAGAGTTGAGAGATTTCTCATTTCAAACGGAAAATATAGATGTTTAACTTTGAGTTGAATAGTTGTTTTCTTGATGGAAATTCGAATTTTTCGCAGTTCCACGTGGAAATTTCCTTACAAATTCATGCTTTCCTAATACGCCATACTTTTGAGAATTTTAATGAAGTATAAGCCCAATATTTTTTGTGTCAAAACTGATAATCTCAAAATTCAACCAGCTTTTATTTGAGCAGTCAATAAGAATTTTTATCAGATTCCTGCTGTGGGCTGGTGACCCACTCAGTGTAAAAATAACCTATAATAATTCGTTTACAATGATAAAACGTAAACGATTCTAGCGCACCCCGAAAAGGATTTGGCCTAATGGTATAAAAATAATACTAACTAAGATAATGAATTTTTCCACAAAAAAGATTAGTTTTCACAAAAGATTTCATTTTTCAATGACGTTCCGAAAAAATGTCTTGATTTTGAACCAGGGAATTGAATCTTTAACTGCGAAAGTTTAATTTTCCATCATAGAGGTTAGTTTTTTACTGTGAAGATTAATTCTCAACCAAATAATTGCATTTCAACCAACAAAAATGAATTTTCTACTAAAAAAAGAGGCTTCCGCAATCAAAAAGACTAAATTTTATATAAAATTATTTTTCCCCTTAGAAATATAAATTCTCAACAACATATTGAAGTATCATGAAAAACATTAATAAATAAGTAGCAAAATATAGGGGATGTATCCGAATATTTAACATTGGAGTATAAAGTATGTTTCCGCGGTATAAAAGAACTGTGTGCGTATTACGAATGCATCGCGTATTACGCATACATCGCGTAATACGCATACATCGCGTATTGCGCATACATTGTGCAACACGCACACGCACGCTAGTAGAAACTGGATTTATGTATTCAAATCAATGTTTTTTATATTCAGCATTGTAAGTAACATTTACAAAAATCCTTTGCATCAAAAAATATTTTTTACAGTGAAATAGTTAGATCCAAATTTGAAATGGCATGAATGTTGAGTAAAAGGAAGAGTTGTTGAAATATTTCTCATTTCTTGACTGAAATGCTTTATTGCTTTTACCTTCCTTCGAGCGAGCGAGAGATCGTAGGTAGAAATGATCATCACTAGATTTAAAAAGTTTTGTCGAAGTTGGCATGAGACACGAGCAGTCAAGGATAGTCGCCTTACGTATTGCTCGTAATGTGTTGCAACTTCCATTTGACGTCACTCAGAATGCCGTGTCACTCCATAACAAGTCGTACAATTTTTAGAACCAATGATCAAACATTATCAAAACTGCATAACCTGATCTTCCTGAACTTTCAAGAAAAAAATCATTTTGAAACCAAAACTAGGTCATTATTGGTGAAGACACGAACAAATTATCCAAATTTTGGACCGCAGAACATTGGTACTATTATTTAACTTAGACAGATCAATTTCGAACCAAAAATGCAATGTAGTTCCGAAGATAGTCAGGTTTCAGGCTTAGCAAGCGAAGGCCTTGTACCATCTTCGCGAGTGCTTCAAAGTAAATAGTTGGGACCGTATGAACTATTTCTATATAATTTTCTAACGTTCGCGCATCAGCAGGATTGCCCGCTTAGGTACTGTCCATTTTCAATGTACGGCATTGGCCAAGATTGGTGCGTGCCCAGGATCTCTCTTCGAACGTCTTAGATCGCCTGGTACAAGAGAAAAAATCTTAAATCGAATGTTTAAGGGGATGACTATTTTCGGGATTCCAGTGTCTATTTTGAAATTTTGAGTTCGAGACTTCAATCCGTACAGAAAGTCGATTTTCGACCAAAAAAACGGATTTTTTCAAAAATATTTTCATTTTAAACCACAGTTTTTCAAATAAGAAGGATTTCTTTCTACAGAGTGATTCAATTTTGGACCAAAAAATAGAATTGTCAACTACAAAATTTGAGTTTTCCGCTAAAATGTTCAGCTTTTCACTGGAAAATATTCATTTTCAACCAAATGGTTGCATTCCGACCAACAAAAATGAATTTTATACTAAGAAAAATGCATTTGCAAACAAAAAGGAGAAATTTCATCCAAAATATAGGATTATCGACCCAGAAAGATGAATTTTCTAAGGCCACATCAAGTCACATGCGGCAAAGCTCATCCGCGGCGAATCTCGCCTGCGGAAAGTCTCACCTGCGACAAGTCTCACCTGCGGCAATTCTCACCTATGGCAAGTGTCATGTGCGGCAAGTATCCCTTGCGGTAAGTCCCACACGCTGCAACTCTCACATGCGGCTATCTCATCTGCGGCAGGTCCTACCTGCGGCAATGATCACCTATGGCAAGTCTCATATGCGACAAGTACCCCTTGCAGCAAGTCTCACATGCAGCAAGTCTCATCAAGAGCAGGCCTTAGATGTAACAAGTCTCATCAGCGACAAGTCTTCCATGCGGCAAGTCTCAGCTGCGACAAATCTAAAATGCGGCAAGTCTCATACACATCAAGTCTCTTCTGTGGCAGGTCTAAACTTGGTCAATAATCACCTGTGGCAATTCTCATATGCGACGAGTATCCCTTGCAGCAAGTCTTATCTATGGCAGGTCTCATATGTAGCAAGTCTCATGTGTGGCAAGTCTCATATGTGGCATGTCTCATCTGCGTTGATTCTTTAATGCGGCGAGTCACATCTGCGACGAGTCCCAAATGCGGCTAGTCTCTAATGCGGCAAGTCTCATCTGCCGCAAGTCTTCAATGTGGCAATTCTAATCTGTGTCAAGTATTACCTTCGGCGAGTATCACCTGTGCCGAGTCTCATACGTGGCAAGTCTTATATGCGGCAAGTCTTACATGTGGAAAGTCTCATCTGCGGCAAGTATTACCTGCGTCAAGTCTTACCTGTGTGTAGTCGCATGCGCGGCAAGTCTCATCTGCGGCAAGTATTGCTTACGGCAAGTCTTACCTGTTTAAAGTCTCATATGCGGCAAGTCTCATCTGCCGCAAGTCTTCAATGTGGCAATTCTAATCTGTGTCAAGTATTACCTTCGGCGAGTATCACCTGTGCCGAGTCTCATACGTGGCAAGTCTTATATGCGGCAAGTCTTACATGTGGAAAGTCTCATCTGCGGCAAGTATTACCTGCGTCAAGTCTTACCTGTGTGTAGTCGCATGCGCGGCAAGTCTCATCTGCGGCAAGTATTGCTTACGGCAAGTCTTACCTGTTTAAAGTCTCATATGCGGGAGGTCTTATCTGCGGCAAGTCTTAAATGTGGCAATTCTAATCTTTGTCAAGTATTACCTGTATCGAGTCTCATATGTAGGAAGTCTCATTTGAGCAAGCCTTACATGTAGCAAGTCTCATCTGCGTAAAGTATTACCTGTAGGAAGTCTCACCTGTGCCGAGTATCACCTGCGACAAGTCTAACATGTGGGAAGTCTCATATGCAGCAAGTCTTACATGTGGCAAGTATTGCTTGCGGCAATTCTCACCTGTGTCAAGTCTCAAATGCGGCAAGTCTCATTTGCGGCGAATATCAGCTGTGGCTAGTATATCCGTTGTATTTCCCATCTGAAAACATGAATTTTCAACCTGAATAATTATTTTCCTCATAAAAATATAAATTCTCAACAAAATATTGGAATTTCCACTGAATGAGAAAACTTCCGAACCATAAATGAATTATTCAAATATTTAGATGAAAACAATAATTTTCAACCAAAAAATACGATTCTTTCAAAGAAATTTCATTTTAATCACAATTGAAATAATTTAATGTAGATACGAATAATTAATCTCAGGAGAGGAAATGATTATTCTACCAAAGGATGGTTTGATTTAAATGTGAAAATTATTCAATTTGATTCAAAAATACGAATTTGTCACAAAGCGATTCAATTATTAATTGCAAAAGATTATTTTTCGGAAAAAAGGATGACTTTCGAATGTATTGATTTGTTTTTAAATAAAAAATTCAATTTTCAGTTGCCAAAGTTGAACTTTCAATCAAGTTTTCTAATAGGAAAGACGAATTTGCTAAAGAAAAAAGTTGTACTTTCAACCTGAAAAATAGGCTTTTAACTAAGATAGTGGATTTTTTCAACAAGAAAATGAGTTTTCAATAAATGATTTAAATTTTTAACTAAGGGTTTGAATTTCAACTAATTGAACATTGAGTTTGAACCGAAAAAAATGGATTTTCTAGAAAAAAGTTATATTTGCAACCAAAATTGGAATAATCGAACATCAGCTCAGATAATAAATCTTCAACAGCAAGAAATTATTTTTATTCCACAACAGACTTTTAGTTTGGATCTTAAACAATTTACCTACTTCATTTTGAATAAAAGAAGATGACTTTTCGAAAAAAAATCCTGGATCTTGAACCCAAGAATGGAATTTTAGCTGCAAATATTCAATTTTCCGTCAGAAAAGTTAGTTTTTTACTGCAAAGATTAATTCTCAACCAAGAAGTTGCATTAAAAATAAATCAAATTATACAGGAAAAATGGATTTGAAGACAAAAATCACAAGAATTTTTCCAAAATATGAAATTTTCAAACAATTGAGACGAATTCTATAACGTTGTATATTTAGGCCTAGAAAATATAAATGTTTAAGCAAAATAATAATTTCCCCATAAAGATATGAATTCTCAACAAGATATTCAAATTCCAACTTAAATTGGACAATTTCCAACCATAAATTAACTATTCAAATTTTCAGTGAAAATCTAAATTTTCAACCAAAAAAAAGGATTCTCAGGAAGATAGTTACATTTTTGAACACATTAAAAATAATTGAATATCATTTCGGAAAGTAAATCTTAGAAATAATTGTTTTCCTACCAACGAAGATTTTAATTATCAAAAATAAATTATTTTAAATCTCTGCGGTTGAAAATTCAACTCCTTAGTTCATCGTGGAACTGATTTGTAAAAAACAAATTGTCTCCCAAAAAAATTCATAATCCAGGCTGAAAAATCATGCTATAGTTTGAAAATTGATCTCTTTGATTGAAAGTTCAAGTTTCTCCTCAAAAATTTGTTCATTTTTTTATTAAGAATATTATGTTACTCCAAAACAATTAATCAGTTTGGTTGAAAACGTATCTGTCTCAATTAAATAGTCAACAATTAAAATAAG
The DNA here is from genome assembly GCA_011762715.2 of Neuroterus valhalla. NCBI lineage: Eukaryota > Metazoa > Arthropoda > Insecta > Hymenoptera > Cynipidae > Neuroterus > Neuroterus valhalla. Next base: position 9,684 of record WSXT02012475.1, read on the forward strand.
AAAAATTTCCAACATAATTGTTAAGCTTTTGAACCAGGAAACGAATTTACCACGAATCTATTGTATTTTTAATAAAAAAACATTAATTCGAAAAAGCATTCATTTCAACCAAACAGTTGAATTTGATTGAAAAACAGTTTCATTTCAAACTATTGCATTATTTGTTAAGAAATCCATCTTTTTTGGTTTCAAATCTAACTAGTTGATTGAAATTTGAACTTCTTAGCAAAAAATCAATGTCTTTGATAGATATTCTATTTTAGGTTCAAAATGATGTTTTTAGATAAAAATGCAACCGATTCCCTGTTTGCTGCGAACTTGTCTATTGGAATTAAAAATTCAGCTTCTTTGTTTTTTTCTCTGTTTTTTCTTTAAGTAATTCAACTATTGACAGTAAAATTCTTTTTACTGGTGAAAATTCATCTTTTATTAAAAAAAATCAATCTTCTTCGGAAATTATACTCAGTCTCTGGAAACTCATCTTTGTGATTAGGAATTCAATAATTTTGTTAGGGGATCGACCTCTATTTTGACTGAGAAACTATCTTTCTCGTTGAGGACCCAACCATTTTGTTAAAAAATTGTCTGTTTCAGTTGCAATGAACTCACTAAAAGTTTTTATAATTTGTTAACAAGTAGTTTTTGAATTGAAAATTAACCTCTTTTTTGGTAAAGAACTATTTTCCAAATAAAAATCTAACCGTTTGGTAAAAAATTCAGGTATGCTCACAATTTATTCTGTTTTCTTTAAAGTTTTATTATTTTGTTAGAAATCCAATCATTTTGTCAACGTCAACTATTTTTAAGGACATTCAACTAGCCGGTTTTTCGTCGAAAATGAGATGTTCTGTTGAAAATACAACTTGTGATTTCAAAATAACAATGTTTTTAGTAACATTTTATTCTTTTTGTGTTTAAAAGCTGACTATTTGTCCAAACACAGGCGACTAGCAGGGACATATGATACTCTCAATTTCAGTATTTTCACACACCTACCATAATTTTTTTAAATTTCGATTTTGAAACTCGATGAGAACATTGACTGATCACTAATCTCAAAGGACAGAAAGAATCCAAATGGGGACAGGAATGGAACGGAAAGGTGACATTTGCCTGGCAAGCCAAAGACATTTTATGCGACAGTTGCGTCATATGGAGAACCAGAATCGCGTAGATATCTTGGAAAACGAGCGACTTGACACGTGATTCTCTAGTCTAAAAAGAAACCTGCAGCTTCTCTCCTGGATTTCTCAGATCGTCTTATCAGAACGTGAAATCAGGACGCGATTCGACAAAACTTTCTTATAATTTAGAGGCCTGAGGCCCTAAAAAAGCGGTTTTAATTTCTAGAATTTCGAGAGGAACATGTTCCTCTATTTCAAAAGAGAAAAAAAAGAAGACCTTGTTGTAAATGGGATAATTGGTTTATATTTTATATATTAAATGATTTAAATTCTGGAGATTTCGTCACTGAAAAGTGGCTAATGGACTAGAGCCGATTAAGTGTCCCAGAGGATCTATCCATCAAGTTTAATCTCTTGACATTTCCAATGGTTGAGGTGATCTCAGCAAAGCGAAACATCGGAGAATATCGATCCTCTCTGAAGTCTTGCTCAAAACGAGATCTCTCCGTTTCATTTTTTATTGAAAACCTTCGCTAGCATCACGGCCGAGTCTCGAGCTGAAAGGTTGCTTATCAAACAGGAAGCTGAAACTTGTTGCTGGACCTCGTACAGAAACTTGTTTGTTGTTCTGTCCGACTAGTTGGTACCGTTGGCTACTTCCTTCTCTTATTACTTTATGGTTTACAACAAGAGTATCCTCAAAACGATCTTTCAGATTTATAATCTGGAATAATGTGAAGCCTAATCAGCTGCGTTCTGCTTGATTTATAAACAACTATAGCAACGTCAATCGTGTGCTAATCGTTGCCTTCTCTGACAGTACAAAATCATATGTAATGTAAGCTAAAAATTATTGATGAATTATGATCAAAATTTTGATTCATAAACCGCATCATGCAACTATTTATGCCTCTTTTTTCCCATAAAAACAATACGTGTAGAGCGATTTCGATGGTTCTCCCCTCGAAGCAATGTCGTTCGTACTACAACTTGGTACTGTTGTTTATTTCCTCTTCCTATTACAATATAGTTCAGAATGAAAACATTCCTCAAAAAAATCTTTGAAATTTTCGATCTAGAATCATTCAAACCTTATGAGCTGGATCCTGCTCTATTCATAAACAACTAAAAGAACAACTGAAACAATATAGAAACTTCAAGTACGCCCTGCGTACTAGATTCATTTCTTCAAGAAAAACAACTTCCTTAATATGAGCTCAAAATGTTGAATGGATTATTATTAAAATATTAAGGACTTCTTCATAAATAAACATAATGTAATTGTTGAGACTCCTCTAGTTCTCCTGGAGCAAGTCCAGTACAGAAATGTCCATCATTTTTGCTTCCAAACGAAGTAGTTCGTACTACAACCTGGTACTGTTGATTACTACTGCTTCTTATTACAATATAGTTCAGAATGTAAACATCCTCAGAACAATATTTGAAATTTTAAATCTAGAATCATTCAAACTTTGTGAGCTGAATGCCGCTTCATTTATAAACAACTATACGAGCAATTGCAACAATATAGAAACATCAAGTGCGCCCTGCGTACTATTTTCATTTCTTCAAGAGCAAAACCTTCTTAATGAGAGCTACAAATTTTTGATCAATCGTTATTAAAAAATTAGTGAACTTCTTATAAATAAACATCATGCAATTGTCGAGGCTCCTCTAGTTCTCCCGAAACAAGTCCAGTACAGCAATGTCCACGATTTTTGCTTCCAAACGAAGTAGTTCGTACTACAACCTGGTACTGTTGATTACTACCTCCTCTTATTACAATAAAGTTTAGAATGTAAACATCCTCAGAACAATATTTGAAATTTTTAATCTAGAATCATTCAAACCTTATGAGCTGAATTTCGCTTCATTTATTAACAAATATACGAACAATTGCAACAATATAGAAACATCAAGTTTCATTCCTTCAAGAACAAAACCTCCTTCAATGGAAGCTAGAAATTTTTGATCAATTGTTATCAAAAAATCAGTGAACTTCTTATAAATAAACATCATGCATTTGTCGAGGCTCCTCTAGTTCTCCCGAAACAAGTCCAGTACACTAATGTCCATGATTTTTGCTTCCAAGCAAAGTAGTTCGTACTACAACTTTGTACTGTTGATTACTTCCTCTTCCTATTACAATATGGTTCAGAATGTGATATTCTTCAGAACAATCTTTGAAATTCTCGATCTAGAATTATTCAAACCTTATGAACTGAATCCCACTTTATTTATAAACAACAATAAGAACAATTGCAACAATTTAATAACGTCAAGTACGCCCTGCGTACTAGTTTCATTTCTTCAAGAACGATACCTTCATTGATGGAAGCTACAAATTTTTTATCAATTGTTATAAAAAAACTAGTGAACTGCTTGTAAATAAACATCATGCAACTATTGAGGCTCCTATAGTTCCCCCGAAACAAGTCTAGGACACTAATGTCCATGATTTTTGCTTCCAAACGAAGCAGTTTGTACTACTACTTGGTACCGTTGGCTACTTCGTTCTTATATTACTTTATGATTTATAACAAGATTATCCTTCAAAGGATCTTTCAAAACTATAATCTGAATCAATTTGAACCTTAATCAGCTAGGGTCTACTTGATTTATAAACAACTATAACAACGTCAATCGCTAGATAACCGTTATCTTCTCTGCCAGTACAAAATTATGTGTAATGAAAGCTAAAAATGATAGATGGAATATGATCAAAATTTTGATTCATAAACTACATCATACAACTATTTATGATTCTTCATTCCCAACTATCCGATTCATGCATAGCAATTTCCATTGTTCTCGCCTCGGAACAAAGTAGTTCGTACTACATCTTGGTACTGTTATTCATTTCCTCTTCCTATTACAATATAGTTCAGAATGTGAACATTCCTTAAAAGAATCTTTGATATTCTCGATCTAGAATAATTCAACCCTTTTGAGCTGAATCCCGCTTTATTTATAAACAACTAAAAGGATAACTGAAACAATATAGAAACGTCAAGTATGCCCTGCGTACTAAATTTCTTTCTACAAGAACAAAACCTCCTTTAATGTTAGCTACAAATTTTTTATTCATTTTTATCAAAACATTATTGACATTCCCATAAATAAACATCATGAAATTGTTAAGGCTCCTCTAGTTCTCTCGAAACAAGTCCAGTACAGCAATGTCCATGATTATTGCTTCCAAACAAAGTAGTTTGTACAACTTCTTGGCACCGTTGGCTACTTCTTTGTCTTATTACTTTATGGTCTACAACAAGATTATCCTCAGAACGATCTTTCAAATTTATATTCTGGAATAATTTGAACCCTAATCAGCTGCGTTCTACTTGATATATAGACAAATATAGCAACGTCAATCGTGTGCTAAGTTTCTTCTCTGACAGTAAAAAATCATGTGTAATGTAAGCTAAAAATGATTGATGGATTATGTTCAAAACTCTGATTCGTAAACCACATCATGCAACTATGTATGCTTCTTTACTCCCAACTAACTGTCCCGCGTATAGCAACTTCGATTGTTCTCGCCTCGAAACAAAGTAGTTCGTACTACTACTGGTACCGTTGATTACTACCTCTTCTTATTACAATATAGTTCAGAATGTGATCACCTTCATAAAAATCGTTGAAATTTTTAATCGGAAATCATTCAAACCTCATGAGCTGAAACCTGCTTTATTTATAAACAACTATCAGAACGATTTC
>WSXT02012486.1:0-14527 GCA_011762715.2 Neuroterus valhalla
GAAATAAGAAGTCGGAGAAAAAATACATTACAAGGTCAAATTTCGACTACGTCATAGACTACCATTTGCCCTTAATGTTTTCGTAATCGCGTCTGCACCTGCAACATACTTCACACTCGTCATTATTGATCAACTTATTTGCCTTGTTAGACATTACACTATCAATTTCAACTGTTCCACAATAGCTGTGCCTCTTGTCTAAAACGCAGGAGTGACACCGCAAATTCCGAACTACTGCAAATGGGAATGCTTAGGTTCCCACGCATGGCGACAGGCTCTAGTAAGTCGCTACCTATGCTTAAAAAAGTGGCATCTGGCTAGGTTGCCACACTATCCCTAGACACTTTGCAGATGGACTCGTTCTGCATCCATCTTCTGCCGTTCCACTACCGCCACGAGCTTGAAGCCAGGACCGGCCTTAGGGCGGTGCGAGCAGTGCAGTCACACAGAGCGCCACGGTGTTGGGGGCGCCATTTTCTGGGTAGCAAAAAAAAAGAAAATTTCTTTCTGTTTGTTTTCTATCTTCTGCAATAAGTATCTTCAAGTGTCAATCTGGCACACTCATTTAAGTCAGTCAATATAGTGATTGAATAAATTTGACTTGACTATAACGTCGGTTCGCGTATTTTACACCACAAGCGCTGCTGTTACTTTGCGGACAAATGTCAAAAGTCAATGTCGATCGAAAACGAAATTGGAACTTAGCTGGATTTCTCCAAAACCACCCAGCAGTTTGGGAAGGCCCAATCACGCAAAGTAAATTTCACTTGATGTAGTCTATATAATTTCACATTGTACCTCAAGAAAAATGTATTTTCCGACTAATTTCAGGATCAGGGCTTTCGAATCTCGCACTTCGCACTCGATGGTAATCGCACCTCGCGCTCGGCCTTTGCACCTCCCTACAGTTGTATATAGAGCTTGTGAAAGTCAAAAGCAAGATGTCGACTACGCGTGTCTCGTACTGCGCACTCGATCAAAGTTTGTCCAAAGCGGTAGAGAAGTTTTGTTGTCTAATTTTTTTCACATGTTGTGTAGTATTTCTAGAAATTCAATTTTTTAATTTTCTTTTCTATGGTTGAAAAAAAACTGCACTTCCAATGGGAAAAATTATAACAAACTTACAGAAACTTCTCGGGTGAATAACTTTTTTCTATCAATCTTCTGTGTTAGCCTTAGTCATTTTTTCAAAAATTTTATTATTTCATTTTTATAGTTATTTTTGTTTATTGAAATGGATTCATTTGATGGTTTTTTAAAAATCAAGCAAAAACTACTTATCCTATCAGAAAGTTAATTTTACCAAATTTGTAGATCTTTTTCGGTGCACAAGTTTAGTACATTTATATTTTCCCGTTCCTTGCATGGTTTGACCAAAAAAATTATTCTTTCCATTTTTCATTGTTTTTTGTGCGACTAAAATTTGAATTTTCGATTTTTCGAGAAAACTCGAAAAGTTGTTAACATCATCCTGGAGGGCTCCCAAAAAGAAACATTTTTTTCCTCTAAACTTTTTGTGATATTTTGCCTTGTTTGGTTAAAAATTCTCATTTTTGTTTATATTTCCGAATTTTGAAAAAGCCACAACTCTGAAAATTTTGTTGTTATTAAAAAAAATCATGAGAATAAATTGTTTCAATTTTTACCTACTGCAAGAAACCGTAATTTTTGAATCTTGTAAGAAAAAGTCCAAAAAAATTTTCAAAATGCTCCCCCTCTTTGATTTTTCATCCGAAATTGCTGGTTAACGAACTCGACTTGTCTTTTTAGTCCCTCAAAATGTGTGCCAGAGCACGATCGAATATGACCATTCTTTCGAAAATTATCGAGTTTACAGATTATTTTTCATTATTTTTTGTTCGATCGAAATGGGAATTTTCGATTTTTTGAGATAATTCAAAAAGTTGTATTCAGGATCTTGTAGGCCTTCCAAAAAGAAACTCTAACAATTTTGTTTTTAACGAAAAAAAAATGATTGGGATACATTGTTTTACTTTTTACATTACTATAAGAAATTGTACTTACAATTTTCGTGTCTTTGAAAAAAAGTAAAAAAAAATGTTCAAAATGCTCCTCCTCTTTCATTTTCCATCCAGAATAGCTGGATAACCAACTTGACCTGTCTTTTTGGTCCCTCAAAGTGTGTGTTAAAGGGCAATCCAATTCGATTAGTCTTTCAAAATTTATGGAGTATACAGACGACAAGGACGACGACGACAACAGACAGACAGACACCAACGTAAAAACTACTTTTTCGGAATCAGGAGGTCTCAAATTCTGGAGATTTCGTAAATTCCTCGAAAGTCAAGTCTCACATAAAACCAATACCTTCTCATTATGATGAGAATGTAAAAACTGTTCCTAACTGAATGTAGAAAGATCAGTAAGTTTTCGTGACTCTCAAAAATAACCAGTGATAACTGAAAGAGAAATCCATGAAGGGGCGCATTTTTCCATACTCGCACCGGCCGCTATCTCACATAAGGCCGGCCCTGCTTGAAGCCTTCTATCGCAACACATCGTGGTGATTGACTGAACTGAAAAAAAAACCTTAAGATGGCGACTTACTTCTATTATATCCCCCCACTAGCTTCCCTAGATCAGGATGTAAGACCATATTTAGAAATCATCGAACTACCGAGAGAAGAATATAGGAGCACTGCTCACGTAGCACGAGCGGACCTAAGGAGTACAACCTGAACGGGATCTTTTTCTTCGGTCGACTGTCTTCACTCCAGCGTTGTACAGACAGGTTTCACCAAATGTAGACAGCTATCTGTACAGCGTATATTACAGCTGTCTATATTTCTTCTACGCTCTCCGCAGTCTGACTATAGGTTCCGTCGTACCTATACTCTATTGTCAGACAGCGGAGTAAAAATATAGACAGCTGTAATATACGCGGTATAGATAGCTGTCTACATTTGGTGAAACCTGTCTGTACAACGCTGCTTCGCTCCATCGCGAGTCCATCCATTCGAGCTCAACGCGCACGCGATTGGATGCCCGTTGAAACTCGTACTGATAACAAAAAAGTGCTGGTCACGTCTCCACCCCCTTCCCCATTCTCTCTTCCTTAGTCATTTCCCCTTTCGGTGAAAAGAATGTGCATTTTCTTTAATTTGATTCACTTTGTGGGCCAACCCTTTCTTCATGCACATCTGATCGTCGCCGGGGATAGAGTGGAGAACAATTTTCTACCTACGTACCGAAACCGTATATCAAAGTGCGCCATCTGCATGGTTTGGGAAAAACTGCATTTGAAATGGAGTGGTCAAAATTTTTAATATTCTATTTATTTTATTATTATTATTATCATTTATTTATTTATTAATTTTTATTTTATTTTATTTTTAGTAATAGAGATTTAAACCTATGGGATTTATGTCCTGTTAGTTAAATGAATCAAGCTGCTGTAAATATCACTAAGGAATTCAGTGTCAGTGCGTTTCTTAATGTTATTAATATTTTTGGTGATGTGGAACATCTCTTTGAAATCCCTTCTTTTGTAATTCTTATCACAACCAATAATCTTAGCTTTTTCATATAAAAACTTGTGGTCGTAATCATGTGAATGGATAACAAGTGCAGTTTTTCGCTTATCTTTTTTGCAGTCATTTATGTGTTCACGAATTCTAACTTTAATATACCTACCCTGTGGGCACCAGGACGTCCTTAAGACGATTTTAGGACGTACCTCTATGTCTTGAGACTTGCCGTCTTTAAGACATCCTTAGGCTCTCATCATGTCTTTAGAAGGGTCTGAGGACATCCCCAAGACGTCCGTCAAAAAACGTCTAGAGGACAACCTTAGGACATGTGTGCCCACTGGGTACTTGTTTGGCCGATGTAAGCGCATCCACATTCACAGGGAATGTAGTATATAACGTGGGTTTTTTCGCTGAAGTGAATCAGGTCTTTATTTTTGGAAAAACATTGGTACGGATCTTTGTCACGAGTAAAAACTATTTTAATATCAAAGGAGCTAAGAACATTTTTATAAAAATACTGGAGTTCTCTGATGAAAGGTAGAGCTACAATATTGTCATATCCAAAACTTTGGACATTAAGAGTTGAAGCAGAATTATTTTTTCTTGTCTCTAAGGTAACAATTCGTTTGTTAATATATTTATTAATGATGTTTTCAGGGTAATTGTTAAGTTTTAGTAGATTACAAACAATTTCTATGTTTTTTTTCCCTGAATCTATCGTCTGCAAGCCCCATAGCTCTATCGTTTAAAGAATAAATAACAGCAACCTTGTCTTTGATGCTAATGTTAGAAAAGAAGTTTGTATATCTACCTGAACTAACTTCCCTAATGTACCAGTCTGTGATCAAGTAGTTATCGGTCCTGAAAATTGTGACATCTAAGAAATTAAGTTAATTGTTTTTTTCTATCTCTATTGTAAATTGTAAATTATTGTGGTAGATAGTGGCAGCCAGTAGGAGTTCGTTCATCTTTTCTTCGGGAACGCAGGTGAAAATGTCATGAACGTAACGGTAGAAGAATAGATATTCGAAATCCAGTTTCCTCAAGACGTCATTCTCAAGTTTTTTCATAACTATGTCGGAAATGGCTCCAGAAAGCGGCGACCCCATAGGGTACAAAGATCCGTACTAAGGGTTTTCCAAAAATAAAGACCCGATTCACTTCGACGGAAAAACCCACGTTATATACTACATTCCCTGTGAATGTGGATGCGCTTACATCAGCCAAACAAGTAGGTATATTAAAGTTAGAATTCGTGAACACATAAATGACTGCAAAAAAGATAAGCGAAAAACTGCACTTGTTATCCATTCACATGATTACGACCACAAGTTTTTATTTGAGAAAACTAAGATTATTCCTAGTGGGCACCAGGACGTCCTAAAAACGTCTTTAGGACGTACCTTTATGTCTTGAGACTTGCCGTCTTTGAGACATCCTTAGGCTCTTATCATTTCTTTGGAAGGACCTGAGGACACCCTCAAGACGTCCGCCAAAAGACGTCTAGAGGACAACCTTAGAACATGTGTGCCCACTGGGTTGGTTGTGATAAAAATTACAAAAGGAGGAATTTCAAAGAGATGTTCCACATCACCAAAAATATTAATAACATTAACAAACGCACTGACACTGAATTCCTTAGTGATATTTACAGCAGCTTGATTCATTTAACAAACAAGACAACGTAAGCACATAAGTTAGGATGACCTAGAAATGCACTAGAAATACTACTGCGATTATCCCATATATCCGCTCTCATAGATTACTGCGTCCTTGATTCGAAACACTCGACTTCGTACCGGAGAAGAAGTATCATATGGTACACAAGAGGAAGCCAGTTCCTATTTTGTGTAATTAAGGGCCTTGTTTTGCGTAAGCAGTAAACTCCTACTTGGGGAAAATCACCTGCTTCCCTTCCTTGTAGCATGAAATATTAATTAATCCTCTCTTTCTTGTTCCAGATTTCAGTTCGCAGTCTGATTGTTTGCCTTATGGCGAACCTACCCTTCGCGTTCCTTGGAGTGAATCTTCTAATTCTTCTGTCAAACATCATTCTCCTGAGAGGCCTCTTGCACCCGAGAAATGTTTCCAGCGTGACAGGTCAAGGTCTCCTCTTGGAAGTCGTCCTTCTACAAGTCGTACTCCTGCAAGCCCTCCTCCTGCAACTCGTCTACCTGCAACTCGTGCTCCTGAAAGTAATACGCCTATTAGGTCCATTATGTTTCCTCCAACTAGGCTTCCTTCTCCTGACGGATCTGGATGTGGACTTGAATTCTTGGAATTTATCAGGCTTATCCCTTTCATGAATCATAGACGGGTATTTAAACTTTGGAGATACACTTTTCCTGCGATTAAATCAATCAAATTGAGAGTGGCGCGTAACACCTTCGAGCTCATGCCTGCCCAAGAACAAATTGTACTGTCGACATTCGATGGTGAAGTTTATGCAATATTAGAGACCTTCAGAACGCTTGCTGGAATGTATAATTCTAGCGGTAGAAAACGGGTAAAAATAAACATGTACACTAAAAAGATTACCTAATTGACCAAAGATGAAGTTAAAGAAGTTCTAGTCGGGCCCCAAGTTTCAATGGCAAATAATTTCCGAGTAGAGTTTAGCTTTTTGTAAACCCCGACCCTTGACGCCACAATTCCAATTTAGAAGACCTCGCTTGTCTAATATTTTGCATACGCATCCTTGATATTATTTCTCAATTTATTCTCACAGCTTTTTCACTTTTTTTATGAATTGTTGCCATTCAAATTAAAAATCAAGCAAATACAATTTAAGTGCACCGTGCATAAATCTACCGATTAGGATTCGTCCTGCTATCTCTGATCAGAGACGGCTATCTATATTTCGAACTTTGTAATGTTTTCGAATCGAACTAGATTAGTCCATTAACATATAATATAAGAAATAAATTTATGAAATTTTTAAATTATTTTTTTCAAATGAATTGCACGAGCCAATCCTTGACTTTGTAGTTCTACTACCTTGAATTTTTATATTTCAGCAAACGTACTTACTTTGTAATCCACCATCAGTGATGCACAGTAAAAATTCTAAACTCAACAGCCCTTAAGGAATTTTCCGTAATACTAACTAAATAAGCTATCAGTGCGTTTGTCTTACATGTGATTTCGTGACGGTAGATTTTGCCTATTAGTCCTCATTGCGACCTGAATTTAACTACATCTTACATCTTCTTTACACGTTCTATCCTTACTTGACCACTTCTCCATCTTATTCCCCTCTAATTTTCCTTATTAGTCACTTCACCACCTCTAACATACTTTCTTCATGCCGTACTCATATTTTAGTCATACATACCTTTTCTATTTTCCCCTCATCTCCTCATGATACCGACTTGACCTATTTCAATTTTTTGTTTCTTGTTACATGATGTTTCATCCATCACTTCTTCATCCCTTCCTACTAATTCCCGCTGTACATTAACTTCTGTTTTATGTATATCCACAACGCACTTCCATCCCTGGGGATCATGAGACCTTGTAGTCCGCTGGAAAACCTAAGGGTTTAATCGAATAAGGAACCCGGAAAAGAAGAAATACAGGAACTGCTTCGCGGATTGGGACCAGTCTGGGGAACTGAAGGACTCTTGTCTGTAAGACCTGCACAAAGGCGAGGCTCAAGGGCGAGAATGGTTGAAAAACAGAGGTGTTCATCGGCCCTGTTCATTTTCCGGGCAACGCGTTGTGGCATCTACCTCCTACAGACGTTGAGACTCTTTTTCTACACTGCACTGTAGGCTGTCACGCAAACTCCCATCATATAGTGTGGGGGAGTTAAATCATCAAAGATAAGGGAAGGGATCTTTTAACATACCTGGCACGCACTAAGCTGAAGATCCGAAACCGATGTAAGACTGGGTTTATATTGTACAACAAAACAGAACAGGAATGAGGTACTCGAACTGACTCTATGCTCGCAAGAATAAGGAAGTGAGGCAGTTAGCTCAAGAGTCTCAGATGAGTAGTCTCTTTAAGACCGCAGATATATATCTTGTTCCAGATTACTCCAAGAAAACTAGTGATTTTGAAGATCAGAAATTCCAGGAACAGACTTTCTATCTCATACAAAGATGAACATGAAGCCAGGCTTGCCGAATTCTCAAAAAACTATAGAAGCATGGATGAGCTAGAGCACGTTGTGGAGTCTCTGCGGAGGGCCCTGATCATATTGTTTGAGAATGACTTCCCTCTAAGTACAATCAAATGCTGAAAAGGGTCATAGTGGTGGAACACATACCTCGAGGAACTCTGAAAAAGATTAGAGTGACATGCAATGAGGCAAACAAAACCATACTGCTTCAAGACGAAGCTAGATATGGAATGACTCAGAATAGATACAATAACAATATAAGAATACACAAGCAGGGGGACTAGAGAAGGCCCCTGTGGAGATGTTTAAGGCAGTATTGAGACCGTTAGTCTACATAAAATCCTAGCGAAATATACAGGGGCCGCCTCGGACTGATAAGGCTAAAAAATTTTGAGTTTGCGCAAGACGATGAACAAACACTGATCCATTGAATGGAAGTTGACTTCTCAATTTCTAGCGAACGCAAACCGACCGAGAGAAGGAATGTTGGGGCTAGCAGAAAGAGAAGGCTAACTGGCATTTCGCCATAAAGGTCGTGAATGTCAAGAAGGCTGAATAAACGATCAGCTCGTCTTTCAAATTCAAATCACTGGCAGCGGATGGCGTGTACCGAGCAGTCCTAAAAAAGTGCATAGACTGGGTCATTCTCCCACTAACGAAACTGTATCGAGCAAGTATATCTCTTCAGCACGTGCTCTGAAGATTCAAGGACTATTTGCCAGACATCCTTTCTTTTGAAGACGTGGACAAAAGACATACTAGATACAAAGTTCTCTTAGCTTATTCACTGCATATAGGGTGGCACGCCTTACAGGCAGAATGCTTAGTAAAAACTGCAGGAGGAACGGCCTAAACAGAGGAGAGGAGGGTATGCTGTGACCGACTTCTTGGATATAGAGGTTGCCTTCAGAAACACCCTTCTAGTAGTCATCTGCTGGAAGGCCTTAGGGTACGGCGTACCAAGCAGGGGTATGAGTTTGATGGAAAGTGTCGCTCTTCCTAGTATCCGTGACAGGTCAAGGTCTCCCCCTTTTTGGCGTCCTCCAGCAACTCGTCCTCCTCCAATCCATCCTCCTACCAGGTCCACTATAGTTCCTCCTACCAGTCTCCCTACTCCTGATGGCTCTGAATGTGCACTTGAATACCTGAGATCCATCAGGCTCCTTCCCTTTGCAAATCGTAACGGAATATTCCAACTTCAAAAATATACTTGTCCTTCTATTGAATCAATTTCGATCAATCAAACTTAGAGTAGCACATAATAACTTCGTGCCCGAATTGCGATCCTCAACACCATAATTATAATTTAGATATCAGTCGAAAAGGTGGCAATCATTCTCACTCGGGATGATCTACACGGATCAATAGTTCGATCTTCTATTCCTATCACCTATTTTGGAGGCGAAGATCTGTGAGCAAACAAATGCTCTTCCTGAGAAATTTTGTTCATATATTCCTTCTCAATTAAAGTTGAAGAATTTTTTGCGCTCAGAAGCGGCATGGCGATGATAAGCATGCTATCCCAGTGTTCTTGCAGCGCTCCATTGACAGAAATATGGTTCACATTTTGAAATAAATAGAAAAAATATGGTTTGAGTGATATTAGACTGTTTCTACTTTGTTCCTAAGTCGAGTAAGTACAATTGTTTTGTGCCCAGCGTAAGAAAACTCAAAATTAGTATTATAGTACTAAGGGTGCGAAATTTATTTATATCTTTTATTTATTAATTGAATACAAATCACATTATCAGACTAAGAAGTTGACTACGTTCCAAAAAGTTTTGTTTCTTCCAGCAAACCTACTTCGTATCCCAACATAAGTGGTGCGCAATAAATATATTCCAGCCAGAAACATGATTCCATTTTTATGAATGAAATAAATCACAAAAGAAAAGCCAATTTCAAGCAAATTACTCCCGATTCGATGTGATTTTCCCTTTGGATGGCGTGTCTTCATATTGCAGTAGTCAGAACTCTCACTCCAGGAGATTTACAACACCTCGAAGTCATACAAAAATGTTCCTAAAGGAGTTGAATTGCTAATGAAAAAATACGTGAATTCTAAGCTGAAGAAGATCAGCACCTAACTAAGTGGTTTATATTCAGTCAGAAAATAATAAATTTTCAACGAAGAAGGAACAGACGAATTCCTACTTGGAAATTCCCAAACAATGAAAAGATTGAATTATTTGTTCGATTAATCAGTACTTCAAGTTGAATTTTCAACCAAAGAAGATCAAATTTTCATCAAAAGAAATTGTAGTTCAATAATTAATGTTAAAACAAGGAAAATAAGATATTTTCAACAAACTGTGTAAATTTTCACATAAAGATAAATTTTCAACTGGAATAATAAGTCCTAAACAAAAAATATCAATTTCAAACACAAGAGTTCAGCTTTCAACAGAGGAGTTGTATTTTTAACGGAGCAGCTTATGATGGAGAAATTAAATTCTTAGCCATATGGTTGAATGTCGTCCAAACAGCGCAAATTCCAAAACACAAAGTGATTGTTTAACTTACAGTTAAGAAAATCAATGTTTGGATTACAAAAGATTTTTATGAAACAATCTCCTATGTTCAAAAATGGGTTTTTCCACTTCGTTCGGGAATGCAACTTTCTGAAAATTTATTATTTGCAAATGGAAATTTCAATGGTCTCATAGCAGAGTGTTTTTTGGTTCACTCAATTCTTATCTTTTCGTATAAATTTTATTTCTGCTGAATAAAAATGCAACTTTTTTTTTTTAATTTGTCTCAATAATCCTGTTCAGTCGTAGTATCAATCACTACGTTTTTCGATGCCTGTATAATGTGTCCAAAGGAAACATTTTCTTCAAGAAAACTAATTCTTCCACAGCCCATGTGCACTCCAAGAAAGCTTAATAATTCCTATCGATCAGACCTACTCACATTGTTGCGAAATCATTATAACCCGTATGTAGATTTGTTAATTGATTTTCCTATCCTTGCTGAAGACACGCAGTTTTTCTGTAATTTTTCTGGGGCGATTTTCGTTATCTTCTCGCCGATTTCCTTGATCTCGGTGATAAAAAAAATTGATTTTATAACGCTGGACATGCGCACTTCAAGCAAAAAAAAAGTATTCCTATCGATTGACATGCGCACTCTGAGCCAAAGAATTTTCTTTTCAGATTTCAATTTTTCATTTAAAAAGTAAAATATCTAGTTAAGAGCTCACCTCTCCAAAGAGGGAATTTATTCATTCTTTTGGCAATTAATTTTCCTTTATGGAAAGGTAATCATTTGGTTGAAAGTTCAACTCTCTCGTAAATGTTTATGACGGAGGATACAAATCAAACTGATTTCTCGAAAGTTTGTTTCCTCCAGGAAGAGAAATGCTTCATTAAATAATCAGGGCTGCCACTCAGTCATCACCTTTCTTCTAAGTCACTTCTTAGTCATTCTTCGAAAAACGGTAACTATAAGTCACTTTCTTCAAGAAATTGTCACTATAAATCACTTTTTTACAGGGAGTGGTCATACTGGAGTCCTCAAATATTTCAGATTCCACCTCAGAACTAGTGAAAGTTACACTCTCCTTTTCATCGACTTCTGAAATTCTATTCATTATTAAAGTTTAAGTTATTTTAGTTCGCGATTTTCCAGTTTTCGAGTTCCTATTGTAAACCATTGTGAAATATAGATAGGCATTTGTGTTAATGATTTGTTGAGCTTGTTGATCTGAATAAAAAATTTTAAAACTTGTAAAATCTATTCTGGAAATTGCGACCTCGATATCTACCCATGAATTCAGCACTAGAAATTCATCTAATCTTGTCAATGAAAGCCGATCAAAAATATGTGTATTCAAATCCAAATTCTGAAGTTGATGAGTGTTTCTATTGACATAACAGGCCTTTTTGTGGCAGCGTAACGCGTAACGCTGAAATACTGTTAGAGGAAGTGTGGGCTTCCTCGTCTCTAATCTCTTTCTCTTCATCCCTTGCTCCCCACTGAAAGCGATATATAGCGGCATCCGGCACATGCGCTTTACGGTTTTTGTTTGTGTTAGCGTTACAGGGATCGGAAAAATTCATTATTTCATTCGACGAATGTTAAAAATGATTAATATTGTAGGAAACAAAATTATAAAGAAATGAAATCTTTATGTTTTGGATTATGCGCAATGAGTATACGTTAAAAATCACATTTTTTATTGAACATGAGAGGAATTATTTAATAATTTGAGAGAGTTCAAATTATTCTCTCAAATGCGTAATGTCGACAATCGCCCAGTTTAACAGTCTTCCAGTAATAGACCCCCTTTTTCTAAAATCGACTACAAATGTTCTACCCGTGTCTTGTTGATGTCATATTCTTCAAATTCAAAACAACCGATACTTATTGAGACAACTTCTACACGGAAAGAAATTTTTGACAGCTGCTGCATTCATGGTAGTAGGCCAGCGCAACCCTGGCATGAAAGAAGCAGCAACACCAATTTTGGAAACGCGGCTGTCTCATAAGGTTAGTTCATCCGTTTCTAAGACGACAGTTGCCCACACTGTGAACGTAGCGTTCTCTGACAGGGAGAACAATTGTCATAAACAGAAGGCGTATTGTTTGGCGCAACGAAGTTGCCTATAAGTGCTGCTGTTGTACCAAATTTCTTTCCGTGTATACACAATTTTGTCTAAGCATTTTGAGTTATTCTTCAAATAGTAACAACTTTGATTTCCAGCTTATAAAGTTATCACTTTTGCCGGGCGTCTCACGACAGCTAAAGATTTCTGTGTTTGAAATTAGTCACTTGTGGTCACTTTTTAGCTCAAATTAGTCACCTTTATCACTTTTTAGGGTACATTAGTCTGTGGTAGCCCTACATTGGGCATATTTTTTGGGAGGTAATGAAAGAGAGGGGAGTAAAGAAAGGTCTGATCGAGAGGGTGAGACATGTGTATGGAGAGACGAAAGATAGGAGAAGATGCGGAAAGGATTATGGAGGGGATTGGAAGTGGGAAGGGATGGCGATGCAGGGGGTGGAAGAGTTTGTGTACCAGGGTTTTCTATTTCGGAGGAATGGGGAAGTGCATGGTCAGATAAAGTAGAGAGTAAGGAGGGCAAATTTTGTGATGAGGTAGGTGTGGGGATCGGGAAAGAGGTTGTTTACAGATGACTTTGAAAGGAGAATAAAGCTGTTTGACCCCCTTGTGATGAGCGTGCAACTGTATGGAGTAGAGGTGTGGAGGTGGAAGGAGATCGAGGAGGTTAATAGGGTTCAGGAAGGGTCTATCAGATGGACACTGGGGTTGGACAGATATACACCTAGTCATATTGTGAGGTGGGAGACAGGGAGAACGAGTTTGAGGAATTCGACAGGTAGTTGAGCGTTTAAGTATGAGAAGAAATTTCTGGAAGAGAGAGGAAGTAGGCTGGTGAGTGAGTGTTGGTGGGAGAAGGAGAACAGGAGAGGATGTGAAAAGATGGAGGATGAGCAAGAAAGGTATTTCCAAAAACTGTTTTGCATGAAGATGAGTTGAGAAGAAGTCACGAGCAGGGGAAAAAGTTGTATGAGATTTTTAACAGGAACGGCTTGGAGAGAAAGGGGGCAGGAGGGGAGGAGAGCATAAAAGGGTCAAGGTATAATAAGAAATATGGGTGGATTATACCAATGGTGGAAGTGAGATATTTGTGTGAGAAAGGAGAGGCAGGGAAGCCAGGAGATAATAGAAGCGAGAATGAGATGTGGAAGCATGGAAGGCTTTAACAGGCTCTGGCTTCCGCGGGAGAAGAGAAGGTGCGAAGCGTGTGGAAAAGGGGATGCAAAGGTGGAACACTGATTGGAAGAATGCGATGAGGTGGAGAGGAGTGGAGTCAGCAAGGAAAGAATACTGAATGAAAAAGAGAAAAAAAAAGGCGATCACATAGGCCAAGGGGGTGTTGGGTAAGATAAAGCGGAGAGAAGGAAGGGTAGTAGAAAAGTAATAGCGAATGAGTCATAGTAAATAAGAAATAAGTATAAACCGCGGAGGCAGAGTTTGGCAATGCGAGGCTGGCAAAATGTAGGGAATTGCGTGCGAGGCAAGGCGGGGAAGACAAGGCGATGAGAGCAAGCGAGTATGCGGTCATTATATTAAGATATAAAAATGATAATATTGAATCAAGTGTGAATCAGATTAGTTATTAACTAACCAAACTTATCTCCCTAGAAATCAGAATTCCTTTCCTCGGATTGAATTATTATTCCATAACATTTCACAAGAATAAACTAAAGGCCCATAAAAATTATAAGATAACGAATAAAGCGTACATTCTATATTTCAATAACAAAAAAGAATAAATACTTATTACATTTAGAGAAGAACTCTCTTTTAATAGATTTCTCAGTGTATCCTCCGTTTCGAAAAAATGAAGATCTTCTATACTCAAGTCATATACTTGGCAGTTATCTTCAATTTTATTGGTAAATATGGCATCACATTTGTATAATTTCGGAAACTTCTCCAAGCTTCCCAAAAATACGATTTTGCTGATGTAATTTAAAATTTATCCCTGAATTTCTTGAAGCATCACCTTATCGCATAGAGCTCATTCAATGCTTAGGCGCATCGCTTGTATGATCTCACTTTATATCTTTTTTGTCTATCAGTCCCTAAAGCAACCAAAGATTGAAGATAATTTCACGGCTACAAAAGCAAAAAATATTTCAAAATCTGTTGTTAAAATTGCCAGAGAGACAGTAGGTTTATGCAGACATCAAGAACAGAAAAAATCAGAATCCTCGTAAAATTAGGAGATCAAGATCTCGAGTAAGAACTTATATAAGAAATTGCGCAAGAAATATGAAAAGAACCAAATTAAGTTGTTATGGAAGTTCTGGCAAGCGGTGTTTCACAAAGTTACCATGATTGATAAGTTCCTGTGCAAGAACTTATGTAAGAAAATA
>WSXT02012497.1:0-14527 GCA_011762715.2 Neuroterus valhalla
CACAATTGTTTTTGTTGAGATCTTTATTCATATACATAAACAAACAGAGAAATCAGGTCATTTTTCTAAAAAAACTCATTTTTGAAACTTTTCTTCACGGGTGAAATTTAAAATGTATAAATCCACAAACTTAACGCGATATATGGTGTTCGATTATTTCGAGTGGGTAATTTTCCTACTCGGGGGTTTTCGAGTGGGTCTAGCTACTCACTCAACTCACTACTCCTGCCGGGCCTGATTGAGTTGAAATATTCAGAAAAAACCTTGACTTTCTAACCCTTTTCTAAGAGAAAATTGCTAAGAATAAATTGTTCAAAAAATTTTAAGAAACATCTAATTATCAGTATAAAGAAGTATTTCATGTATTTGAAACAATCTGCGTTTAAAAAACCGCAAATAAATCCTAATTAGCGCCAAAAACTAGAAAAACC
Organism: Neuroterus valhalla; assembly: GCA_011762715.2. Lineage (NCBI taxonomy): Eukaryota > Metazoa > Arthropoda > Insecta > Hymenoptera > Cynipidae > Neuroterus > Neuroterus valhalla. The sequence continues at coordinate 432 of WSXT02012497.1, forward strand.
CATTTTTTCACTTATGGGGGTTTTTTGGGACCCTATAAAACAGACTTATGGGGGTGGTATTTTAAAAGTAATATTTTATTCGCATTCTGTGACTAATCGTGAAGAGAAATGGTGAATTTTGAACTCGATTCACCTAATATTGAGAATTCTGAATAAAATGTACAAAAACGTCTTTTTTTCTTATGGGAAATACGTGTTAAAGTTCATGGGGCTTGTGCCACCTCTAAATATTTCTTTTTTTTTAAATGCGTTTATTTTTTTGTGGGTTCGAACAAATTTCCGATCGTTTTGCGAAAAGAATCGAAAAAAAAACTTTTGGACCACCCTAATGCACATCTTATATATTGCGATATAACCACCTTAAATGAAACCGGTCTTAGATTTTTCCGTCACCCTAGCACTAAGGATAATAACTGCAGTGCCTAAAATACTTCCAAATAAAATTCTTTAAAATACTTTTCAGATCAGCCAAAGGGAATTGAAAGACCCCTAGGTGGTCACATAGCGACTCTATGTTGGACTATGAAAGCAATTTATGGAATGGATAAAGACTCAACCTGGTGGGGTGCATCAGATATGGGGTGGGTAGTGGGGCATTCCTACATATGTTATGGTCCACTTTTATATGGCATAACTAGCGTGATGTACGAAGGAAAACCGGACAGGACACCGGATGCTGGTCAATATTTCAGGTATGTAAAAATATCCTGTCCAAATTTTGTTCAAAGGAAGATATTATAAATAAAAAATGCACTGAGAAATATAACAAGTATCAGGTTATTTAACTTGAACTGCGACGCCAATTGACAGAATTCTAAATTTTCAGGGAGCTTTCAAGCTTCTTAACTTATATTCCCAAATTTTTTTCTGACTTCAGGATTATAGATCAACACAAAGTAAATGCCTTATTTACTGTTCCAACTGTATTTAGAATTATCCGACGCGCTGATCCAGAGATATTGTTGGGCCGAAGATACTCAACAAAGTCGTGAGTCCAAAATCGAAAAAATTTTACGTATCCAAATTGATTAGTACCTATTTATTCAGAAGCTCTGAGATAAAATTTTTAAACAAAAATAAATCAACCCTTTTAAGAGTTCACTCCTTTTTGAGTGGACAGATTTTTAATTCAAATTTTTCAAATGGCAATTTTGTCTTCCCCAGATTGAAAGCGATATTCGTGGCGGGAGAACATTGTGATTATGAAACAAAAGCCTGGGCTGAGAAAACTTTTAAAGTACCAATTTTGAATCACTGGTGGCAAACTGAAACTGGTCACGCTGTTACAGCAACTTGTCTAGGATTGGGTCATACCACGAACCCCCCTAAGTACAGTACAGGAATGCCTTTCCCAGGGTACAATGGTAATTATTTCAAAAAAACAACCCTAAATTTTAATTTTATCACGTATGAATTATAAACAGAGTTGATACACTGAGCTTTGAGCGATCGTTTTTATCATGAAAGTGATTACAGAAAAAGGACTCCAGTTCTTCATTCGTATACATTTCAAGCTTCAATAACTGTGGAGACTGTCAATTCTTCTCTTTTATCAGTTCAACAATTGCTTTTTATGTGTTTCAAATAAAAGAGAAAGTATGATCTGTAATATTTCAAATATACAACTCTACAAATTAATTTAATATTTATCACTCTCAGCCCGTCCGGGCGTTTCACATAAAAATTTGAAAAAAAATTTTTTAGACCACCCTGATGCACAATGAAAAAAATGTTTGATCTAAAAAAATTATTCTATTCCGATAAAATCAAAACTGCGGAACCTTGTGAATTCAACCTTGTGTTTTTCTAGATTTTTTTATCAATAAAATTTTTTTCTTCTCCACGTTTTTTCTTCAAATAGGCCTTTAAAATGTAAAAGCTATTGAATTAATGGATGGGTTCTAAATTTTTTTCTTTTAATTTCAAACTTTTTAGTTTTGAAATGCTGAACGTTTTTTAGGTCGTTGAATCAAGGTCTCTCAAATCTGAATTCAGGACATTATTATTATATAAATATTATACATTAACATCATTTGTGGAAATTAATTTAAAGTTTGAAAGTTGACTCGAACAAAGATTTATTATTCAAGGTATCCATTATTATTATCAAAATTGATAGAAATATAGAAATAAAGAAACTCTTAGACCTCTCCAAACTGCAAGTTTAAAGAATTACTTGATTAAGGTCTCCAAATTTGATTAGTTTTGAATTTCATTTCTTCTAAATATTATATTTTTCAAGACGCCGATTGCTACTGCAGCTGCACAAGTGCATATTGCTGCCTGCATTTTGCATGTTATAAGTTTATATTTGAAGGATTAATCGTAGATTCAAGCTCAGTGTGTTCTTTAATCCTAACTCCATCCTGTTTTCTCTCTATATTTCAACAGTTCCTTTTTCCTTTTCATTTTTTAACAGTTCAAGTTTTACGAGAAGATGGAAGCAGAGCTGAGGCGCATGAACTTGGTAGAATCGTCATAAAATTACCTCTGCCACCTGGTGTTATGTCCACACTTCACCTAGCACCTGAGAGGTTCAAAGAAGTTTACTTCTCAAAATACCCGGTATGATGTTCTAAATCAATGTCTGGATTCAATTTTGATTCGAACTTTAGAAAAATAATCCTGTCTCCCCGATGTGCAAATTCGTTTAACTTTGAACGTTTCTTGCAAGATTCTATTCCTATTCTTGCTTTTATTGTTTCCTTCTATATCAAAAGATTTATTGGCGAAGTTCTAATTTTCCCCTAAAAGTAAGATTACTCCTTTCTTTTTTGTTTCAATCTGAAAATTTTTAAATATTCAAGATTTTAAAAATTAACTCTTTCCAATTTTGAATTATTTTTGCAATACGAATGCTCGAATTCCAAATAGATACATTTTTAGGTATTTTGAATTAAAAAATTAATATTGAATTTTGAATAACCTAATTGAAAACAGTTAAATTTTGAAATTAGGTAAGGTACATTTTTAAACTGCAGAAAAACCTACGTTTAAAATCACATAAGTTTAGATAATCAATTTTAAAATTTCCACTAAATACCTCCGATATATATTTGTTTCGTGTTCGGCAAATTTAGTTCAATATTACGTATTGCCTAGCATAACGATATTTTGCGTATGCCTGACCCATTTTCATTTCGTTGGGATTGCTGAAATTTCCGTATTACTACCCCCAGCGATTCAATCTTATGAAAAATCTTGTAATACCGGACAGTGCCTTAAGAATTCCTCAATTTCGAACAATTATATTTCTTCAATTTTTCACCTTCAATTTGTGAATTGTAAACGTTTGCAATAAAAATTTGTTTGTGGTTTAAATAGCTTATTCGGGGCGGTCAGTTGGCCGTGGAGGCTGAGGCATGAGCTTTGGACACACGTCGTCTGGTTGCGGGTTCGATTCCCGCCTCGCACTCGTTATATAAAGACTCTCAAACCCGTAAAAGGGAGAGATCTCGTATAAACAAATATTCCAGAAATAGCCTACTCACGTAGATCCAAATTTTGTGATTCTGCCAAATCGTTTATTCATATCTGTTCAATTTAAGAAACATGAAATTTTTAATTTTTGAATTCGATCACATCGGAGTTAATGTAGTTAAGATGAAAATGGTTAGAATTCACAATTGACCATTTTGAAAGTTTTTATTTCAATATTAGATTGTATTCCCAAGTTTTGAATATTTTGAGTTCGTTACATTCACTTTGCTATAACAAATCTTTCAGATTATTAAATGCAAAAATGTCAAAACTATTATTTAAGGTGCTCCATTTAATACGTTCGGTATAAATTATGAATTTTCGTACGTATTTTACGATTCGATAACATTCATTATAACAGAAATTGTTTTTTTAACTATAAAAATCTTCAGGGCGCTAATCTAGGAATGACGGTGACTAAGTCAACCGAAAATCAGTCCACGTAGTATAAGGAAAATTGAAAGGGAGGCTAAATTTTATAAACACTCAAAAGTTGAAGTAATGTTCAATTTCGAATGTTTTCAATTTCAAATAGAAGTAACATATTTATATTTGTTGTGAAACACAAACATTTATTTTTATTCATGACGCTCATTCTAAACATCCTTTGACACAACAGATCAAACATTGCAAAATGAATCAACTTTGAAAAGAATACTCTAATTTTCAAGAAAAAAAAAATCAATTTTTTCACAAAGATTGGAACAGTTAAACTTACAAATAAAAACAATCAATTTATGATAACAAAAAAAAAAACGCATTTTCAACAAAATAGTTTTTTTTCGAACAATGTGATAAATTTTCAAATAAGATTATGCACCTATAACCAGGACAGTTGAATTCCAAACCAAGAAGAAGAATTTTTGAAACCATATTTTCGACCCAAAATGAAACAGTAACATTTTTAGCTCAACAAACCAATTTCAAACCAAGCATAGGAGTTTTCTACTAAAACAAAGAATCTAACTGAAGGAGTTGAATTTTCCAAAAGAGACAAATTAACTTCTACCGAAAAAGATAAATTGTCAAAAAAAATTTGAATACTCGAATTTTAAAATGGAAAAATGGATGTTCAAAACAAATAAATTTATAACTAAAACTATGGAATTTTTAATTAGAATAAGGTAAACTTGCTTTTGAAAAAATTAACTGTCAACAAACAAAAAAAAACTAACTTCAAACCAATTACTACAAGACGAATTTTGAACTGAAATGATGAACATTTAACTAGACTAGTTCAATTTTCGTCAAAAAATTAGTTTTCAACCAAAAAATACAATTTTTAAACAAAATGGTTGAAATTTGAACTAGAAACAGAAAAATTTTCAAACAAAAATGCAATAGTGTTTAAATGTATAACTTGAATTCTTAACCGTAAAGAAGAATATTAGCTTCCGGAAAAAGAAAATTTTCCACCAAAAAATTGATTTTTCAACAAAATATGTGAAGTTTCAACGAAATAATTGAGTTTTCAATTCAAAAAGAAAAATCGTCGCCGAATTGTCTAATTTTGAACTTGAAAAGATCAATTTTCCACTAAAAATGAAACAGTTAAATTTTAAGTTGAAGAAATTGATTTTCTACCAAACTGATGAACTTTCAGATTTAATGATGAATCTTCATAGGAAATAGATATATTTTTAAAAACTAAGATGATTTTGTAACCGTAAAGATTAATTCTCTACAAAAACGGCAAATTTTCCATGAAATACATTCATTTTTAAAGAAACATTTTATTTTCAAATCCAAAAATCAATGTTCAACTAAATACTTGAATTTTTACTAAAAAAAGATGAATTGATTTTCAACAATTAAATTTAAATTTAAAACAAGTAGTTGATTGTTTAACTAGAAAAAGATGAATTTGCAATGAATAATTTAAGAAGAGGGAACTTTAAAATTCTGAATTGGAGGAACGATTTTTAAAAATTCCTCTCTTCTAAATCCAAATTATAATAAGTTTGAAAAGTTCCCGTTCCATGTAAAAAAAATCCCTGTTCCAAATAAAATAAAACGCGATAAAAACATTTTTTTGAAAAAATGAATATAATCATTTTTTCTGTAGGTTTGGGCTACGAGTAATTCAATTATCAAATTTGAGTCAGCTAAAAAAATCTCACAGAGCAACAACTTTGCAAAACGTTTTTCTTATAATGGAAGAAAATATAAAATCTTCCTCTCATGACGTATAGATATATTTAAATATGTTGAGAATCAGATTAAAGGAATGTTACATTCTTTAAATCAAATGATAAGATCTCTTTTTCATTCATAAAAAGAAAGCGGTCATTTGTCGTTTCTTTTTTTGGTAGAATTTTGGATAGTCTAGGTTGAGTCAAGTAAATTCCCGGTTTTCAATTAAATTCCCGGTTTGTTCCCGGTCAATAAAATTCCCGGTTTCCCGATCAAGTCGCCACTCTGCAAATGATTGACCGTTGCCAAAAAAAGTATTCTTCATGAAACAGTACATTTTCTTAAAGTAGACATTGAGAGAAATGAAGGCCACTTAAATATAGAATCAACTTGTTCTTACATGTAGTGAGATTAAGGTAAAATCAGCGTCCTTTGAATCATTTCTGGAAGAGTAATGTATCACAAGTTTCATTTCCAAAAAGTATCAAATTGATTACATCCATTTTCTTAGGGTTACTATGACACCATGGATGCTGGATACATCGACGAATTTGGCTACGTTTACGTAACAGCTCGAGACGACGACGTAATCAACGTCGCCGGACATCGACTCTCAACTTCTGCCCTAGAAGACGTTATCCTTCGTCATTGTGACGTCGTCGACGCGGCAGTTGTCGGTGTCCCAGAACATACTAAAGGCGAAATTCCCCTGTGCTTATACGTAATGAGAAACGGTAATTTCCAACTCCAAAATAATTTCCGTAAACTATGTCTTTAAGATAAATAAGAAAGTTGAATTATTTTTGCTTTTCCAGATTCCGATAAAAATGAAGAAGAAATCAATCAAGACCTGATCGCGAATGTTAGAAAACTTATAGGACCTATTGCAGCTTTTAAAATCGCAGCTGCCGTAAGAGCTTTACCCAGAACGCGATCCGGAAAAACCTGTCGAAAATCTATTGCTAATCTGGCGCGTTCAAAGATTGTCAAGGTGAATTGAAATCATTCGCATTCAAAACAACTGGTTGATTTGAAAGAATTTCCATTCGATATATGTAAATGGTTTACTTTATATTGATATAAATGTGTAAGTACCTAACTTAACTTTCTATTTCCAGATACCCAGCACGATTGAAGATCCAAAAGTTTACAGAGAGATAAAAGGGGTACTCCAGAAACTCGGCTATGCCATAAAAGCACCGGATCCTCAATGAGCTCAACTTTCTTATGAATCCTAGTTCATTAACATAATTTAGAATGATCACAACAGCTTCTAGGACTGTCAAGTCTCGTTAATTCTTATCACCGAATTAACGAGTGATTCAATAGTCGCCTAACATTATGGAATATCTTCCATGAAAATCGATCATGTTAATATTCTACAAAATTCACAGAAGATTCTCTTCTGCGACTCTTCCAGACAAATTTAATCATTTAAAAATGGTTTCAAATCATTAAGAAGAGTTGCAGCAAAGAATTCCTTATGAATTCTTAGAACCATTAGTTACAAGAATGATTAGGCTGGTACCGTAGCAATGTGAAAAATAAAAATGAAAATCTTGTTTGAAACTAAGGTAAGAGGGAAAGTTTATTTTGATTTTATGAATATTGACGAATGAACGAAGATCGAGAAATGGATTATTCTTATAATAATTAAAAACTATAAAGTTATTGTTACCTGGGTTATTTATTAAGTCAAAATAGTCCACGCAGAAAAATTAATAGAATTCCAAACAACACTTCTACATTAGTAATATGTACAGAGCTTAAAAAAGAATATACCTTCGTTGATTATATACAAATTGGTTTAGAGTATAAAAAACGATGAAAAATCATACAACTTTTGAAGTGAATCTTACTTTTTCCTCTTCTTATTTCCCTTTTTAGCTGGCGTGGTAGCTTCTACTTTTCTTTTTGCCTGTTCTTGATCATTTAAAGTGGAAGCGGAAGCCTCTGATGCAATTTCTGCGCTAGGGATTGAATCTGCAACTTCAGAAGTTGTTCCAGAAACATCCATTGCAACTTTGTCTAATCTTTCTGAGGAAGGAATGCTGAAGCCTGGAATCTGCAAAAATTATTCATAATTATTTCATCCTAAAAATACCCCTTTTTTGTATTAAAAATTGGAAGTGTTATATTTAATCATCAAAGAGAACTAGAACAATAATCTAACCTCTGGTTTAACAAGCTTGAAGACAAGTTTTTCTCGTTGCACATTCGATCTGTCAAGACTCAGCTGAACAGTAACATGATCAAACGAACGGAAAATGACGTCACCACAAGTTTGGGTGTGTTCAGTTTCATCGTACTTGAAAGTTACAGGTCCTGATTCTCCTTTCTTGTTCAGGTAAAGAGTTCCTTCTAAGCCAAACTTGGGAATCAAAATTTGCAACGCGTTCTTTCGCACAAAGAGGATATACCCATCTTCTTCTTGAACTTTACCTCGGAAGAATAACTGGGAAAAAACAAAATTAGATTCTATGATGGCTGTTCAAACAAAGTTTTATTTATATATACATGTATGTTTTTTGGTTTTTCTTGAAAGCTCAAAAGTAGAAGCAATCATTTTTTACTATTGATCTAAACAGGATGAATTCTCTCACCTAGAGAAAAAATCATTTTACATTAAATTATTCAAAAAATTGTTTTATTTATCGGTTTTCTGGAACGATGAAAGCTCTTACTATTAAAAAAATATTTCGCTCATTCTACTTACATGCGTGTTAAGTGCGACAGAAGCTCGTCCAGCGTACTGAGCCATCCTGTTTCGGTAGTTCAAGTTATGGCAAAGTTTGTGATTCGTTTTTTTATCTAACAAATCGGGATAAGTGGCATCAGCTCCTATGCAAACTGCCAACAATCGATGAACTATTACATCGGCATACCTATAAGCATAATCCTCTTTTATTTAATAACAGTTCTCTCAAAATTCGTTTGAAATACGTTTATAATTTTTCAGCAAAAATAAATCTATTTGATAAGCAATAATTATTTCAACCTGACCTCCTAATAGGCGAAGTGAAATGTGTATAAATCGGACAAGCCAATCCATAATGGAAGAATTCTGAGGGCTGAAGCATTCCACTCGTAAAATACACAGCTTGCATCATGCAGCGAGTTGCTAAAATCTTCAGCATCGTATTGAAGTAAGGATTATCTTCCTTGTGGGCTCCTTCCAAAGAGATAGCTAGATCTTTTCCTGTATTAGTATTTATCTCGAAGCCCTGAAGAATTGAACACCAAATTATGTGAAAAATCATTCGGTATCAAAGCAGAAGACCTTGAAAAATATGAATAACAAGAAACTAACTTGGTGTCTTCCTGCTTTGATAAGAGGATCGAAGTTAGCCTGAGGAGGTTCAGGATGTCTTCTCAACATCGCACACTCTGGGAATTCTTTAACAATCTTCGCAGCAACCGAGGTATTTGCAAGCAACATAAACTCTTCAACCATGGAATTAGTTTCTCTCATTTTCTTTGCTTCCACGTCGATGGGATCGTGAGTTTCGCTGTCAACTTGGAACCGAATTTCGGGTGACGCCAAGACTAAAGCTCTAAAATTGAAGAATAGTTCATAAATTTACATTCACTTAAAACATTTTAACTTTAATTTCAATTGATTTGATAGTATTAATCAAACATAAAGTAATGTCCTACTGTGCAAATGAAATCTTTATTATTATTTTCGAATTTTCCTTTACCCATTCGCCAAACGTCTCGCTTTTAACTTCTTTGCGAGACTATTAAGACCTCTTAAAGAAAGAGCGATCGCATCATGTGCAGATTGATCGTCGATTTTTAGCTGAGCTTCTTCGTAAGTCATGGCACGTCTTGAACAAATGATGGACTTGCAAAAGTCTGTTTTAATAATGTTGGCTTCATGATCGATTTCCCAGATACAAGAGAATGCAAATCGTTCTTCCTCGCCTCTCAAGGAACACAAATTCGAACTCAGCAGTTCTGTTATAAAATAGTATATATGAAAAATAAATTAAGTGATTATATACTGTATTTTTGAGGGGTTCATCACTCGACTTTTGACTGTACACAAGATTTCATGGTTTCAAACGATTTCAGAAGATTTTAAAAGATTCTACAAATGTTCCAAAGTTTCCACAGATATCAAAACATTTCAAAGATTTTGCGAAGATTTACACAGATTTTCGAAAAATTCAAGCTTTCACAAAAATTCACAGATTCAAGAATATTTGAATATATTTTTACAAAGATTTTGAAGATTTCAATGATTTCACAAATATTCCAAACATTTCAATAATTCACTGACATTCAAAAATAAAAATATCACTTCCAAGTTTTTTCCCAATCTCAAAAATTGCCGAGTCTTCACCGGTTCAATTTACAGGAATGTAATTATATTTCAATTTCGAAACAAAAATCGTATCAGAAAGGAAATCTAGTTTGATTAAAATATAGAACAAAAACTTTCTTTTCAGTTCAGGAATATTATTAACAATATCAGCGATGTGAAAAATCAGGGTGGCGATTCGACGGACGATTTAAAATTCCCGGTCATTTTCCGGTTTTTTCCGGTCAAGTTTTTTCAATTTTCCCGGTCAACTAGAAGTAACATATTCATATTTATCGCAAAAACCCAGCCTTTATTTTTAATCATGACGTTTATTCTAAACACCCTTTAACACAGCAGATCAAACAATGCAAAATAAATCAATTTTGAAAAGAATACTCTAATTTTCAAAAACAAAAAATCATTTTTTTACGTAAATTAAAACAGTTAAACTTGCAATAAAAAAATCAATTCTACGATAACAAAATAAAACGTATTTCCAACCAAATAGTTCATTTTTCAATCAAGAAGATGAATTTCTAAATAAAAAAAAATATTTTTAACTGGAGCACTTCAACTTTAAACCATAGAGGTGAATATTCAAACAAGAAGATTAATTTTTAAACAGAAAGAATAATTTTCTAAGACAAAATACAATGTGAAAAAATGAAACAGTAACGTTTTTATTTAAAAAAACCAAGCATAAATGTTTTATACTAAAAAGAAGAATCTTTAACTGAAAGAGCTGAGTTTTCAAACAAATAAATTAACTTTTACTGGAAAAGATTATTGAAAATAAACTTGAATAATAAAATTTCACATTGAAAAGAGGGATGTTTAACTAAATAAATGAATTTTTAACTAAAAGTATGGAATTTTCTATTGGAATGAGTTAAACTTTCAGTTTAAAAAAAATTAATTACATATAAAAAAACTGAATTTCAACAAACGAGAAAAACTAGCCTTCAAACAAATTATTTCACTTTTACACAAAATGATGAAGAATCAAATGAAATTGTAGATGCTACATCGCAGTAGTTGAATTTGACAAAAAAATTAATTTTCATACAAAAAAAAAAAAAAATTTCAACCGCAAGGAAGAATAAAATGTGTGAAGTTTCAACGGAATAATTGAATTTCAAATTCAAACAGACAAATTTTCATCTAATTGTCGAATTTGGAACTAGAAAAGATTTTCCACTAAAAATGAAACAGTTAATTTTTCAGTTGGAGAAATTGTGTTTCAACCAAATTGATGAATTTTCACGTATAATGATTAATCTTCCATGGGAGTAGATGTATTTAAAGCAAAAAGATACATTTTCGACCATGAAGGTTAATTTTCTACAAAAAAAGGAAAATTTTCCTCAAAGTACATAATTTCTCAAAGAAAAAGTTTAATTTTCAAATTCAAAAATCAATGTTCAACTAAATAGATACTTGAATTTTACTTGAATTTCCACCAAAAAAATATGAATTGATTTTCAACAAAGTGGTTACAATTTCAACCAGAGGTGAATCAAAACTTTTTGATTTTCAACAAACAAGTAGTTGATTTTTCAACTAAAAAAGGATAAATTCGCAATGTGAATGTCAATGATCAAATTTGAGTCAGCTGAAAAATCTCATAAAGCAACAAATTTGCAAAACGTTTTCTTATAATGGAAAAAAATATAACTTCTTCCTCTCATGACGTAAAGATATATTTAAAGATTTTGAGAATCAGATTAAAGGAACGTTACATTCTTTTAATCAAATGATAAGCTCTATTTTTGAATAATAAAAAGAAAGCGGTCACTTCTCGTATGTTCTCGGTAGAAATTATTATGGCTTATGTTGAGTCAAGTAAATTCCCGGTTTTTAAATCAAATTCCCGGTCATTTTCCGGTTTCCCGGTCGAATCGCCACCCTGAAAATTCTAAACTTTACATCGCTGGGCGATGGATATAAAGGGACCCTCGTTGGGGGAAGTAAAATAACGTATTGAATGAATATAACGCCTGCACCGCTAATTTTAGGCTCTGAACGTAATTACCTGGAACCATGTCAATTCGCTTGTCCACAAGGTAAACAGTTGTCGCACGCAGAGCAGCTTCTTTATCAATAGCAGTTCCAGGTCTGATGAAATGTGAGACGTCTGCGATGTGCACACCGACCTCAAGGTTGCCGTTCGGTAAATCTCGGCAATGTAGTGCGTCATCAATGTCTGTACAACCTGGTGGGTCCACTGAGCAGACGTCCAAGTGTCTCAAATCCGTCCTTTGAGCTACGTCCTGAAATCCACAATTTGAGTGTGATTTAATTCATCATTTCATATTCTAAAACTCTAAAATCCTTAAGAGAAATCATCTTATGCATCAAAAAAATATGATATCCATGCACCTCTTCTGTGATAATCCAAGGTAATTTGGGCAAGAAACTAAGAACAGCATCAGAAAATCTGCTATGTGGAACATCATGCTCAAGTAGCAAAACTTCGTTTTCCGTTGCCTTATCTCCAATCGGTCCTAAAGCACGAACAAAGTGTCCAAGAGGATATCTGGAATGCCGTGGCCAGGAATCGATTGCCACTATAATCCTCTCCTTGCTTAGAGATTCATACTGACGCGTTTCGATTCTAACTTTTGGAATTTTCGATTCAGCTGGTACAAAGAGATGTCTCGTATTCTAAGAATTAAATAATCGCATGAATTTGAATCAAGCTGTTAGTAAAAGAAGGCCTCATTCTAATGAGAAAACGTTCTCTATATACCTCTTTATTAGAAGAATGCTGCAATATTCCACAATACTGCCTCCATTTTCGTCTAATGATACCAACAATTACTCCAGTCGGTGTTCTTTCGACAGGTTCTTTGGGAGCCTCTTCTATCAGAATTTTCTCGTCTTCTAAAACATCTCCTGGATCTTCCTGTGCTTCATCTTGAAGTACGAGGTCGCTAGGGGCGGTCCATTGATCTTCTGGCAATAATTCGATAGCAACGATATCTCCATCGACTGCTCGATTTAAACTGGCTCGTCCTTGCACCAAGACCTAGAAATATCGTACGATCTTCAAAATGTTTGACTTCGAGATTTATATCAACTTTATATTCAAGAATATAATGTAATAAATCAGTAATATTATTACAATAAAAGGGAACAATCGAAACCATACTCACAAACTTTTCAATTCCCTCGACATTCACTGAACCTTCAAGAAAATTCTCTCTCGAAGCGAGGAATGTTCCTTGCATGAATTTTCCACTTTTTATTCCATCGTGTAATTGAGATGGTGGAAGATGACAAGGGAACAGTGGCTCCTTAGTATCGCCATCAACATCGTAGCTTTTTCGGCTTAGTTTATCTATCAAAAATCCTGGATCTTCCATCGACGACACATAATCGTGCACTAAATTTTTGTTGAAAGAAAAGAAAGTTAAATATTACACACGATTACATGTTGCAATTTCAGTAAATGTTGTCCTCTTACTCGATGAGACTGGAATTGATTCTGAAAGAGCCTTTTCTCTGTTTTGTACATCATCAGTTAAGAGAACTACCTTGATTTCCACATCTTGTGTTTTAAAATGCGTGTTAAACCATTGTGTTGCTACTCTTATGGCTCGATCATTCCTATCGTTCACTTTTTCGCCTGGATTTCGTTCTATGTATGTATCCCTTGAAGAGAAATAAAATTTATGTCAAATCCACAGAACAATTATTTTTTCAGTTGAAAGATTGTAACAACTTACTTGTGATGTTCATTAACGAATAAATAGAAATTCCTCCTCGGATCAGAAATGATTTCTTTCAACTTAGTATGTACATTGGAACTACGATGTTTTACTTCCTCTAATACTGTTTGCAGAATTATTACATTGCGCAGCGTATCTTCTTCCAAAACATTTATCTAAAAATTGCAGATCATAAAATTGTTTCTGCGGATCTTAATTATAATAATCAAAATAGTTCAATTTTAGGGATAACAGGGAAATTTTTATAAATGGTGATTCAAGTCAAAGAATGAAACCGTGAAATAGGGCTAAGCGGCACGTTTTTTTCGTTTTTTTTTTACAATAAAGCGTGAGAAGGAATTCAAATGACATATTGATGCTCCAAATACGTCTTTCAGTTATACCACTTAGGGGTCGTCCATAAATTACGTGACGCGAATTTCTAGCTTTTTATACCCCCTCCC
>WSXT02012508.1:0-14526 GCA_011762715.2 Neuroterus valhalla
GGAGAACTTAAAGAACTCTAGAGGTACCGGGCTCACGACTCTCCGTGGCCCGCCGAAGCTCTTCCAGAGAGCGAGGCGAGAATCGAACCGACAACCAGACAGCGTGGGTCCAAAGCTCATGCCTTAGACCCCACGACCAATTGACCACTCAATAAAAGTGGAGTCAATTTAACGTAAGTCAAAGAAAAAGTGTCCTTGCCACAAAAGTACTAATAAAATACTCAGAAGCGGCTGTAACAAGATTTTGTTATGAGCAATTATTGCAGAATTATTAGAAAATTATTTATTTATTGGCAGAACAAATTATAACACAATTTCAATCAATTACAATCACTTTTCTGCGCCAAAAGTATAAAAAAATGGCCCAAAAGTACTCAAAAGTGGTGACAGAAAGATTTTGTTATGAACAATTATTTGGTTATTAGCGACAAAAGACGTATTAGGCTCTGCAAATAATTTTATACACTTACTTGGGATACGAACTTTGAAATATCGCCGTACTTCTACTTTACGGTACACTCAGGTGCCTCTATGCAGAAAGATTGCACTTTCCAAGGTCATATCTCGTGACCTATTAGGGCTAGAGAACTTTTTTTAACTAAGGCTAAACTGACTTCACTTTCATTTATTTTCAACAAATTTCGTTTTGGGACTCGCAGGAAACGAGATATTGAACGAAAAACGGTTTTGGTCAAAAATGCGCCAAAAAAATGGAATTTTGAAAGCCTCGCAATTCCCAAACTAATAGGGCTCAGAGACTCCTTTTTTAGATAAACGCACATTTTCGTTTACTTTATTTCATTTTCTAGCATCATTGACGTAAACTTAACCTGGAACGATTCAATAAAAAAAATTAAACCTTATTTTTCTACCCCTGAAAAGAGGCGAAAACAGTCAACTTTGAGGGGTCATAACTTATGACCTATTAGAGTCAGAACATTGCTCTTTTTTTTTAATCAGAGGAAATTGAGTCTTCTTTAACTTACCTGTAGGACACATCTGTAAAGTAATAAGGTAGAAAGGTATAATAGTATATTATGCACCTAGGGGGAGAAGAGGGACTTTTCCGACGAGTGCATGTTTTCAGTACAAGTCGTAGGTGAGCGCGTAGGAAAGATCGCAAAAAAGTTCGAACTTCGATTGAAAATTTCCTTTGAATTTCCGGAAATTGGTGGAAATTTACGGTCATACATGGTAATTTTACAGGAAAATATGGTGAATTACCATACATCACCAAAAATTCAATTTTAGAATGTTTTCATAAATTTCCGGAAATCTATGGGAATTTTTGGTCATTTATGGTAATTTTACGGGTAATTCATAGTAACTTACCATAAATGACCCAAAATTCAATTATAAGAATTTCTTTTAGGTTCCGGAAAGTCCTGAAAATTTTTCGTCATTTATGGTAATTTTACAGTGAAATATGGTGACTTGCCATAAATCGCTCAAAATTCATTTTGAAAATTTCCATGTATTTCCGGAAGTTCATGGGAATTTTTGGTCATCTATTGTAATTTCACAGGTAATTTATGGTGACTCGCCATAAATCACCCAAAAGTCAATACGGAGAATGTTTATAAATTTCCGAAAATTTATGAAAATTTTCGGTCATTTATGGTAATTTTACAGGAAAATATGGTGACTTGACATGAATCACGCAAAATTCAATTTTGAAAATTCCTATGTATTTCCGTAAATTTATGGAATTTTTTGGTCATCTATGGTGATTTCACAAGTAATTTATGGTGACTTAACATAAATAACCCAAGAGTCAATATGGAAAATTTCTATAAATTCCCGGAAATTTATTAAAATTTTCGGTCATTTATAGTAATTTTACAGGTAATTTATAGTGACTCACGATGAGTCACCCAAAATTGAATTTAAAAATTCTCATAAATTTATTTTCGGTTACTTTTCAAGTTATGTATGATAACTTACCGTAAATTACCGTAAAATTCTATTATTTGCAAACCAAGTTTCCTCGAAGTTTTTACGGTGAGTAGGATTATTATCGTAAAATTAAAGCTTATAGGTGTATAATTTTCGTTATTCATCTCTGACGTCACTTTTCACCCCCTAGGGAGTAAAAACTACTTTTTACCCCTAGGGAATGAAATGTAGAGCTTTAGCCTCGCTTCATAGGCATTGAAAAGGCCTGAAATAATGCATGTGTTATAAAATGTGGTTTTTGAAACTTCATGATTTTTCGCTGAAAATCCAAAAAAGTGGGCAATGTTCAATATATCATAACTCGGAACCTATTGAAGATAGCGGATTTCTTTCTTTCATCTGTTAGAAATTTTTCTTTACAATGCAATAGGAACCATCCGTCCACGCAAACGAAAAATTTTGAAATGTTTAAAAAAAACCGGGTGCCCCCTCTTAATCGAGGTAAAATTTTTAACTTGTCAAATAGGACCCCTTATTGAAGCGTTCTCACAAAAAAAAAATTGGAGGAAGGAATTATTCGGGGAAAAAATTACCAGATGCCTGGACTACTATAGATATTTACTGATTTAAACTTAGAAACGAGAGAAGTCTCGGAAAAGAGGGATGAAAAATGATCGTACAGAAGAACAGCGTCCGGCTTTTTGAGCTGACTTTCTCTATACTTCACACGTCCCCCTTTTCTCAGCTCTCGCATACGAATGAGCAATCATTCATGCACATAGCATATTTCCTGAACAACAGTTATGCAATTACATTTTTGAAAAGTGTTGAAATTATACAGCTGTCTCGCCTGAACTTCGTCGAGCTTCAAACCCTTTTAGAAAAGCATTTTTCAAACTTCAAAGAACTCTTTTGAACGTCACTAGTTTCAGATAAAATTCAAGATACTAGAATTGTACCCATGTCTGAGAATAAAGTTTCATTAAAAAAATATTTCGGAATTTTCTTTCTCCACTAAATTTTTAGGAAGAAGAAATATCATAGGTAGAACTGTAAATTGTAGAGAGCATTGTATGAATTATTCAGCAAACAGAGCAGGAGATACAAATTGAAGTGTGAAAAAAAATTAAGAATCTTGAGGGTGACAATGTCTGCTTTTGTTGCGGGTATGCAATGACAATATACGTCAGTAGAACGTTAACAGGTACTCAGCGTTCCATATGGATGAGGAGATAACTCTGGTTTCCTGTCGGAAGGAGACGATTTAAAATCCTGCCAATGACTATTCCCTTATAACTCTCTCGTCAAGGGTTATGCGATGCATTTCAACGAGACCTTTCTTTCCTACTTCCCTTTCTTTCGTTGCCTCATCAATCTCAGCGCTGAGATTTTGTCGAAGCGAAGAATGGTTTCGTATTTTATCAAACCAGCTATAATTATGCATGCTTATCTTAAGAATCGGAGACCAAGTCTGTCATATATAATGGTGTTTTTAGGCTTGAAGTTAAAATCACAAAAAGAGTGACAGCAATTAATTGTATGAAAAGGGCAATCAATGCCAAGTAAAAGAACCAAGATTTTATTTGCAATCGATGATTGGATTCCAAGAATACTTTTATTGGTATTTTAAAGGAGAAAAAGTGGTAGTCAGCATTCCATTCAGGTGTTACAATGAACACGGGTCGTGATCTTTTATTGTAAATCGTAAAGTTACCGCCATACAATTTCCTGTGCAGAAAGCAAACGTGTTCGAACGCGGTGTGATTGTTACGTAGGCGATAACTACGGAAAAAATTTTGCAGGAACATAAACGGAACGTATCGTCAATAGCTAGAAGAAATTTATTTTTATTGGCTCCTAAATAATCCTAGATAAGAAGTGTTTCCGTAAGAAATAGTAAGTGTGATGAAATCTCCATCAGCAAAAAATTAGGAAAACAATCATAATCAAAAATCGACAAGAAAATTGGTGTCATCTTCAAACGATTATCAAACCCTGAAAGAATGTTGGTTACGGAAATCAGTGGTAAACCTCTTCTCTAATCTTATTTTCATGTAGGAAGATTCGCTCCGTTGAATCGAACAACTCATGACATGTATCTGTACCTATCGATGTACTTACGTGGGACGTTCACGATTGGTTGGAACCGAGACTACCTTGCTGCCTCTCCTAATGAATGGATTCCTACATTTTTTCACTCGTCGACTCCTATTCGTTAACAGAATTTCTAATTTACACCTTGTCTTCAGTCCAGTCATGTCGAACAGTTTTCGAGGTGGAACGAAGGTGTCTACCATGACAGATGCAGTAGGAGATGGTCCATGGAATGTCGTAGGATGGTGTCCCTGAGATATGTTCACGGGGAAACACCTGCCTTGTACAAACAATTTTTCATCGCATCCTATGTATCCTTTCTCCCTCTGGCATTCCTTTCTCTCTTCGTTTCACTTGGGCTCGTCTAGACGGCTTGTCTGGAGCACGATTCTACTTTCAAGAGTACAAGACTTGTTATTAATTACAGTTGCGCTTGGTTTGTAGGTACTAGAGCCGTATATTAAATCTGTTGCAACGATAATCTATCGATGGCTCTGCACATTCGTGCCAATATCGATGAAGTTCTTCCAAATGGATTACGTAAGGAAAAGGTTCTTTTGAAGGAAGTTGGGAAATTGATTGGGAGATCAAATAGACCCGAGTCTGTCATCGATGACTACATCGGGAATGGAAAGACGAGAAAAGCTTCAAGGTTCCGTTTCTTAGCTGATTTATTGTACAAATGGATGATTTAATCTAAGTAAGAGATGTAAAGTTTCTTCATCATATATAACCTCTGATATATTACTTTGAGATCGTGTAAAAGAGTATGCATTAAGGTTGATGAATCCTCATTGAAGACATGAAGAAAGTCATTGGGCAGAAAAATTATGGATAAGTCTTTATAGTGAATTTACATTGTATTATGATTGAAATGGAAGAAGAAACGACACAGTTGACATCGTAAGCATACACAATTATTCGGTAAAATTTACCCACGTGGAGGTAATTTTTGTTGCAACTTGGTTCTTGCAAATAGTTAGGATTGCTGAAAGTCTCTCCTTTTTTGATTGGTACCCACTATAAATTCTTTATAATATATCCAAGCAATGCAATTAATGATTTCGCTACTTGCATGCGATGAGGACTTGAAGCCACAGAGACCACTGCATATTAGGGAAGGAATGTTCAAAAACACCTACAGGTCGCAAATCTAAACCAAATCGATTCAAATTTAGCCAGGAGTGTTTGTATATGAATTCCAAAGAGACTCACGAAGCCAAATTTTTTAACATGATTTCTCCAAACGAACAGTGTGAACCTATGAACTCAAAAGTCCTTGAACCCTAAAATCTTAGACTCTAAATCATAAACCCACAAATTCTAAATCTATTGGAAATTTGAACTTGCATTGCAAGACCTGATGGCCATCTAGCGAACTAACCAACATGACTGCCGCTAGACTTGGCATAGCATTGTTTACAAGCGTGTTGTACTTGATTTAACGCGATAATAATTAATTATGTGCCAGATTAATTAGTTAAAAGTAAATAAGAAATTGACAAAGATCATATAAAAGTTGAAAATTGGAATTCTCACGGAACAACAGAAGAGGGAACGATACTTGCAAAGGCAGTGTGTGCTGTGTTGTCAATTGTAACTCAAAAAAAAAAAATTAGTACTAATTTGAGTTTCCATAAAGTATCAAAATTTGGGAGTGGTACTGATACAGTGGAAAATATTGTTGGAGAAAGTCAGGAGCGGACTAAGAACTATCAGGGCCCGGGGTGAAACTGGTGTAGGGGCCCTTCAACTTTACTTTTGTAATCAAATTATTAGCAACAAAGGGGTTAGGAAATAATAATGGACGATACTCACTGAGTTATTGATTTATCGGACATAAAAACATGTCAGTTTTTCAATTAATAAATATATTATTGCGTATTATTATCATGTTGTGGAGGCCCCCCAAATGTGGGGGCCAGCAGCAGACCGCCCCTCCCCCTCAGTCCACTACTGGAGAAAGTATTATTGTAGGTAAACGTTCAGAGTGGCTCAGAATACTATGCATGCTAAATTGCTGAAGCCCTGCGGCAGCCATGTTTTGTTTTGATACAGCAGCGCCTCTATGCCCGCGGTGGACGATTTCTCTGACAATAAACACTAAGTATACTACTTTCCGATCCACAAACATTGAACCTCAAAAGCTCACGTATGCAATAACTCCCAACTCTAAAACAATAAATCAATAATTTAATAATTTCTACCCTCTTCAAAAATGCTTGCTTGAACCCACAAATCTAAAAACTTTAAACTTCCAAGACCATAATTCGATCATTTTGGCACTCATTCAGAAACTTCAAACACAGAATCCTTATTGTTTTTTAAACATTTGGAAGCTCCTAAATTGTAAGTTTTAGATATAAGAATGATGGGATAATTATAAAGAAAAAAAATTAATAAATGAGATAAAATTAAAGATGAAACATATATTTCTTCAATGTGATATAAGATACAAGAAAAATTTACATAATGAGTGGCCATATAGCAAAAATAACTTAACTATGAAATCCATCAATTTTTCAAATAAATTATTTATTCAAACAAAATAATTGAAAACAACTTAATCAATACTAAGAACATATTTGTTTGTATACTATGAGATATAAAAATACAATTTTTTATAAATTGAAAATTAATCTAGAAAAAATAATTTGTTTTAACAGTTTTTTTTGTTTAACTAAAGGCGAACTCGAAATTAGCGAATGAAAAAAAACCTTAGTTAACATAATATATGTTGTATTTGCATTATTATCCGTTTTCTCATAGACGCTGGAAGCCTCATTAGGTTTTAAAATAGATTATGCAAAATATTTAATTTGTCATATGGTTTTAACTGAACTCCTTGAATTCTATATCGTTTATCTAGTTCATGACTCAAAATCTTATATTCACGAAAGGGGTAAATTTTGAAGGGAGAAAATGAGGGAGAATTTTATAAATTGAATAAAAAATTTAATAATTAGGTTCTGAAAGATTTAGTTCTCGCCATATTTTGCTTAAACGAAATAATTAAACAAATTATTTTCAAGAATTAGGCTTCGCAAGTCTCTTTGTAATTCAATTGCAAACATTTCTGGCCTAATTTTGTTTGATTTGGTTAAAATTTGAGACCTGCTAGTGGTTTTGAACGAAATCATTGCTATATCTCCAGTCTGCGATGCTTCGAGTTCATTATAAGATTAATTCAAACTCTGTAAAAAGATAATAAAATATATTTTTATAACACATGCTTGATTTCTGGCCTTTTCGACGCCTATGAAGCGGGGATAAAGCTCTACTTTTCACCCCCTCGGGAGTAAAAAGTACTTTTTAATCCCTAGGGAGTGAAAAGTGACGTCACAAATGAATAAAGAAAATTATAGGTACATCTATAAGCTTCCATTCTACGATCATCATCCCGCTCACCGTAAAGACTTTGAGGAAATTTTTGTTGCTGATAATAAAATTTTACGGTAATTTATGAAAAGTTATCATACATAACTTATAAAGTGAACGTAAATAACCGAAAATTTCCGGAAATTTATGGAAATCCATGAAATTTTAAAATTTTATTCTGGTTACTGATCTCAAGTTACCATAAATTACCTGTGAAATTACTATAAATTACCAAAAATTTCCATAAATTTCTGAAAAATTTAATGAAATTTTTAGTAATTTATGGTAAGTTCCCATGTATCCCTGTAGAATTACCATGAATAACCGAAAATTTCCATGAATTTCCGGAAACTTAGGAAATTTTCCAATTGAATTCTGAGAAATTTATTACGTTACCATGAATTGCCTGTGAGAATTCTATAATTTACGGAAAATTCTCATGAATTTCGTTAAATTTTTCAAATTGAATTTTGGGTGATTTTATTGTCAATCACCATATTTTCCTATAAAATGATCATAAATGACCGACCATTCCCATAAATTTCTGGAAATTTTCCGAAATTTTGAAATTGGATTGTGGACTATTCGTCTCAAGTTACCACCAATTGGTAATTGGCACCACAAATCTTAAGTTACCAGAAATTTTGGTTCATTTATGAACCGAATATTTCAGAAATTTATGGGAATTTTCAAATTGAATTCTAGGTTACTCATCTTAAGTTACCAAAAATTACCTGTAGAATTACAATAAATTAACGAAAATTTTCATAAATTTAAGGAAATTTATGGAAATTTTTAAAATTAAATTTTCAGTAATTCATGGTAAGTTACCATATATCCTTGTAAAATTACCATGAATAACCAAAAATGTTTATCCATTTCCGGAAATTTAGGAAATTTTTCATTTGAATTCTGGCCAATTCATCTTAAGTTTCCACAAATTGCCTGTGAGAATGCTATAAATTACGGAAAATTTTTATGAATTTCTGGAAATTTGAAGAAATTTTTCATACAAAATTTTCAGTAATTTATGGTAAGTCACCATATATCCCTGTAAAATTACCACGAATAACCGAAACTTTCCATAAATTTTCGGAAATTCAGAAAATTCCAATTGAATTCTGGGTAATTCATCTCAAGTTATCATAAATTGCCTGTGGAATTCTATAATTTTCTGAAAATTTTCATGAATTTCTGGAAAATCCTGGAAATTTTTCAAATTGGATTTTGTGTAAAAATCATAATGTAAAATTATCATAGATGACCCAAATTTTTCAGAAATTTATGGAGATTGATTGAAATTTTTTATTATGATTGTAGGTTCATCTAAAGTTACCCTAATCACCATATATCCCTGTAAAATTACCATGACTATCCAAAAATTTTCATAAATTTCCGGAAATTCAGGAAATTTTTATGGAATTCTGGGTAATTCATCTTAAGTTACCGTAAATTGCCTGTGAGAATTCCATAATCCACAGAAAATTTTCATGAATTTCTGGAAATTCCTGGAAAATGTTCCAGATTGAATTTTGGGTAATTCATGGTAAATCGCCATATTTTTTTGTAAAATTACCACATATGACCGAAAATTTCCGGAAATCTATAGAAATTTTCAAATCGAATTTTCAACTCCTACACTTTTCTGCGATCATGCCACCTTTTTTAGAACTCCCATAGTGGCTGTAATCGTGACTGTGTTTTGATAAATGTCTGAAATCATCCATTTGTTATAAAAAATATCGTATGCGCCGAGGAGGAAGCGACTTGTCCCCCTAGGTGCATAATATGCCATTTCAGTAAAGGAATTTTTTTTTGGTAACGTGGATACCCGTTTTCAGAGGGTCCTAAATGAAGTCATAACAATATATTATTCTTAAAGGAGTTGCTGCAATGACCGTAATTCCATGTGCAATCTGCGACTGCAGCAGGGCTTTTTCCGACGGTATGAGTCTAGATTCATAATCCTTTTTGGGCATTCATGATCAGGAAGGAGCGATATTCGGACCCAGGAGGTGTGTAACAAGGTTTCATTGGCTCGTTTTTCCGGCTCTGCGGGGTGCCATTGTGACGTGACGTTTGTGTACAAAACATGGTTATTGACACGTAGAGCCGGCATTTGTTGGCTATTGTTGGCACTTTGCTATACTTAAACCCCTTGCAATTATGCTGCGGCACGTTTGAAGGAGATCAACTTCGAAGGATTTGGAGAATTGCGACCTGTGACGATTTTAGCATCCTGGAAGAGGGCGATTATCAGAATCACGTCTTGGTCACGTTTTATAATGATTTTTCTTGTCGAATTATGTCCAGAACCTGACTTGTGAAGCGAGTTTCCTCCTCGCAGCAGACCCCAAGATATAAAAATAAGATTATGATAATTTTTTTATTTCTATAGGACAATTTTGAATCATTAAATATTCTACGGAAGAGCTAGAACTCGCAAGTTTCCATGTAGTCGTTTATTGGCGTCACTGAATAAGAATCTAGGCCCTTATAGGTTTTTAAAAATTCTCATCCTGAATGAGGGGATATTGGTTTCATGTGAAAATTGACTTTCGCGGATTTGATAAAATCTCCACGTTTTGAGACCCCTGAGTCAGAAGAAATGGTTTTTACGAAGGTGTCTGTCTGTCTATCTGTAGTCTGTAGTCTGTAGTCTGTAATCTGTTCTCTGTGTACTCCATAACTTCCGAAATAATGATCGGACTGGATGGCCCTTTGGCACACATTTTGAGGGACCCAAAAGACAATTCAGGTTTGTTGACCAGCTGTTTTGGTTGAAAAATCGAAGAGGAGGAGCATTTTAAACATTTTTTTTTACTTTGTACTTTCCCACATTTATATACAGAGCTTTTGAAACTCAATAGCGAAATGTCGACTTCTTCAATTTGATAATTTCAAAAATTCTCTTTTGTTAAAGATACTTCGGCTTAAACGAATAAATTCTCATCTCGTGTCTCGTGCTACGCACTCGATCAAAAATTATCCGAAACCGTAGAGAAGTTTTGTTACCAATTTCTTTCCATATGTTGTATACGTTTTCTAGAAATTTAATTGTTTAATGTTTTATTTATCATAACAAATTTATAGATCTTTTAAGGTTGAAAAACTTTTCTCTATCAATCTTCTGTCTCAGCCTTCGTCGTTTTTTCAAAAAGTTTATTATTTCATTTTTATAGTTATTTTTTCTGATAAAAAAACACATATTCTGTTTAAAAAATTTTGATAACACATTCAAAGACATTTTCCTGGTAAAGAACTATCAAAAACTCAATTCAACAACATTGATAGATCTTTTTTTGGTGCACAATTTTGTCCATTTATATTTTCTCGTACCTCGCATAATTTGACCAAAAAATGAAACTTCCTATTCTTCATGATTTTTCGTGAGACCAAAATTTGTCTATACTTCTTTTTCATATCTTCCGTTGCTTGGCTGCAAATTCTCATTTTCGTTTATATTTTCAAATTTTGAAAATGCCATACTTGACAATTTTGTTTTATTCAAAATATATCATGGGGATAACTTTTTCCACTTATTACTCACTACAGGAAGCTGTACTTACGATTATGAAAAAAGGGTCTCAAAAATTTTCAAAATGCTCCAACTTTTCGACTTTGTTCCCGAAATAGCTGGCTAACGAACTTGACCTTCAGTTTATGACACTGGAAGAGTATACCAAAGACCAATCAAATCGATTAGTTTTTTCTAAAGTTACCTTGCTCACAGACGGATATACAGGATTGAAATGAAGTCAGAGAGAAAGATGTTTCTTCTTGGGAGCCCTACAAGATCGTGAAGACAACTTTTTGAATTTTCTCGAAAAATCGAAAATTCACATTTTGATCGCACAAAAAATAATAAAAAATAATCTGTGAACTCTATAACTTTCGAAAGAATGATCTTATTCGATCGTGCTTTGGCACCCATTTTGAGGGACCAAAAAGATAAGTCGAGTTCGTTACCCAGCTATTTTAGATAAAAAATTCTGGAATTAAAAAAGAAAAATTTTTTCCAAGGTTTGAAAATTATAAGTACGGTTTCTTGTAGAAGATAAACAGTGAAACAATTTATCCTAATGATTTTTGTTGATAAAAACAAGATCGACAGAGGTGTGGCATTTTCAAAATTCAAAAATATAGAAGAAAATGAGAATCTTTAGCCAAATAACGCAAGATTGAAAAGAAATTAAGAGAGGAAAAATGTTTCTTCTTGAGAGCCGTACAGGACCATTAATAGAACTGTAATCTGTGATCTTGATAACTTTGGAGAGAATGATCATATTTGATCGCGTTTCGTCACCCATTTTGAGGGAACAAAAAGACAAGTCAAGTTCGTAACCAACTATTTCGGATCAAAAATAAAAGAGGGGGAGCATTTAGGAAATTTGTTTGGACTTTGTTTTCCAAGACTAAAAAATTGTAAGTACAGCTTCTTGTAGTAAGTAAAAAAAGGAACAATTTATCCGAATGATTTTTTTTTTGGAAAAAATTGTCAGAGTTGTGGCATTTTCAAAATTCAAAAATGTAAACGAAAATGAGAATTTTCATCCAAATAAAGCAAGATTGAAATAATTTTGTTTAAGTTTTTTTTCCTTATGAGATGCATAGTTTTAGTAATAATCCAAAAAAACAACATTTCAAATAAAAGTTAAGTTTCTAGCAAAACTTAACGAGACGCAATGAGAAGTTTGAAAAGAAAAACTGTTCTTTCTCAATGGGATGCGTGGTTTTTGTTTTCATTGTGATTATATGAATATTAGAAATAGACTAAATAAATTTTTAAAATAAAAAAAAAGGCATGAGGTATATAAAATAATATTACATACATGTGATGCATTAGAGTTGAAGGTAATATAGAAAAGTTCGTTTTCCGGACAGATTTTGATCGAGTGCGTAGCACGAGACACACGATGAGAATATATTCGTTGATGCCGGAGAAGATCTAACAAAAGAGAATTCTTAATCATCAAATTCAGCAGCCGACATTTTACTTTTTAGTAACCGCGTTACCGCGTAGCGGGCAGATTGATTTGTTTTATTGTACAGTAGGGATCACATAAATTCATGAATGAAAGGCTAAAAATGGTTTAATTTAAAGTTTCAAAGATCCTTATTACTCAATTTCCAATTAAATACTTCCAATATCCAACAGTTACAAATATTCTAATTTGGGAAATTGCCTGTCCAAACGTTTATACTTTCAACTCGAATTCTTCTGACAACATACTTTCAGTTTTCCAATTTGAGTCGAGTGATTCCGGACTATGAACTAATAAACTAGAAAAGCACCTGCAATTTTTGAAATTTGAAACGCTCAATTAATTATTAATTCATGTAATAAGCGTATTATCGAAGAAATACGACGCAAGAGTCATCTCGGGTTATATTATTCTCGTGTAACGAACATGATTAAATAATGATTTAAAACACTTATCTTAAAATATCAACTCAATTTTATCCAAAACCAAAGATTATCGTTTGCGATGGTCTATTGCAGAGATCAATTATCATGTCCACACAAAAATCGATGCGTTTAAGTAATCACTAAGAAATTACTCTAAAAGAGTATATAGAAAAATGATCATAAATATAGGCGGGTCAGCCATAAATTATAGTTAAACACAGAGTAACCTTTTCTCTTGCTAGAGTAGTTCAACTATTCGTCGCACCCTGTACTTAGAGTAGCGATCAAACGAAAATCACGTAATCAGTGATGGCAAAATACCAAAATTGATTCTCTGATGTATCAAAATAATTGAAAATCGTACTAAATCATTCGCATTCTTTGATTATTTCTGTTAAACGACATTACCAAAGAAGTTAGAAGGATCCTTAATTAAATTATCAGTCGATTCGATCGATATTGAACCAATTATATTTTAATTAATATTTTAAGAAAGGGAATCGACTTTCAGAATTGGATGATATTATTCCAATTAGTGAAGACTTCTTTGCCAAAAATATTTTTAGATTGAATGGAACATGAGCGTGGACATACAACGTGCCGAAGAGCACTTAAATCCCAAAAGGCCTCGGGGACGAATCAAAATCCCAAAGTCGCAGCAATTACAACTGCCGGTTCTTTAATGTATCGACTGGCAAATATTCTGTCCATGTCAGCCATGCAGCTCTCGCATACGAGTAGGACAATTAAAATTAATTGTCCTGCTTTCAAGCATAACCGACCGATTGGCTGACATATTTTCTTGTTGTCCAGCTGTTCGCCTTGGGCTCAACTTTACCCACTTGCATCAAAGGCGTGCATACAGAAATATGGAAAAATACCCTTTCCTGCTGAGAAAAATAACATAATTTATATAATGTTTGTATTTTATATAGACATACACATACCACACATATAATTTCACAAAGCTGCATGGTAAATAAAGTAATTTACCTACTATGGAAGGCAGACTTTGAATATAAAATGCCGTTGACAATTTGTCAACGAAGATGGAAGACATGTTTATTATTCAATATTTTTGCGAAGTTGTTAGGTTGTTAGAAGCATAATAGCAATATGGAAGTCCTTCAGACTAATTGAAATTCTTGAAGGATTGTAATTCCCTGAAGCTGGAATTGATTTTACTTTAACCTATTCTCAATTGAAATATATTAAACTTTTCTAATCAAAATCCTTGAATAATGACTAGTTCTGAGTGTGCATGAGTCATGCGTGAATGTATCGTTTATTATAATGAAGTATATAATGAAAATGATTTGAAGCACTGAGTTGTCAAAATTGGTGTAGAACATCTAAGATCAGGAATGTAATTTTAAAATATCTGAAATTTTAATAGTCGACTATTCAATAATGTTAATTCAGATATTTTTATGAAATTCCTTGATTTGGAACAAGGGGTTAAATAGGTGACTTTCGTAATCCTCACTTCAATTGGAAAATAAAATTTCTGACAGTTTCCCTTAGTTTTTTCCACTCAAAGTGGAAAGTAAGGAAGTAACGTAATCGAACCCTAGACCTTTAAAATGAATGAATTTCGAAGAAGCATTGAAAACTAAAGATTTTTGATCAAGAGGAGGTTTTCGACTGAAACAATAAAAAATTAGGAGCCAGAAAAGAATACAAATAGATCATTTCAGAATTCCAGTCATTCAATTCTGAGTTATGATCGAATTGATTTCAAATATGGC
>WSXT02012519.1:0-29473 GCA_011762715.2 Neuroterus valhalla
ATAGGGACGCGTGGCGGTCTCGGGTAGATGAGGCAATGAACTTTCGAGTTCCAAATGCTGATAAATAATAATAATAAAAAAAGTCACGCTCGAGAAAGAAACACACACTCCCTTCCCCCTGGGGCGTGATATCATATGTGAAAGCTCCCTCTTAAATGTATCGATCGCAGTTTCTTCTGGAAATGTACATTCTACTTTTCTCGATTTCATTTTTGAGGGCTAAAACAATGGATAATGGCTGCTGACGAACTTGACCTCTATAATAAGCTAAGAATACAGCGTGCAAAAGGAAATTGCAATCGGAGAATGACTACAAAAGTCATTGGACCGTCAGACTCCAGACAGATTGACAGATAGACAGACAGACATAGTCATAAAAAACATTTTTACTGAATCAGCTGGATTCAAAATGACGAGAATAATCGATAACTGGATAGGTCAAAATTCACATGAATCCAATTCCTTCCATCATGAATGATGAGAATGTAAAAATACAAATTCATGTGCCAAACAATAAGTGCTTCAAGAAAAATAGTTGAGAGCCATTTTGTAGGTATTTCTAAGAAGAGCACCTTTGCCGTTAAGAGCGCATTTGTAGGAATTTTTGTGACTGGTAATTCCGGTTCACTGTCTTTACTTAATCTAGCGCTGCTTCGCGTGAAAATGGGATTTTCACTTTTCTCAATTTCATTTTTTATGGCATGAACCATGAGTATTGACCGTAGAAGGCTGGCTAACAAACATGACCTGTACTTTTGGACCAGAAAATAGTATGCAGAAGGAAATTGAAATTAGAAAGTTTATAGAAAAATTGTCCTGCCGTCAGACTAAGGACAGACTGACAAACAAACAGCCAGACAGATAGACAGTCACGTTTGTAAAAACCATGTTTTCTGAATGAGGATTCAAAACGTCGAGGAGTAAGGAAAACTGGGTGGCTCCAAATTCACGTGAACCTAATACCTCTCATCATAAACGACGAGAATGTAGAAATTCCCAGCGGTACCGGCTTGGGGATCAAACCCCGGTAATTCTTTTATTGTCTGTTGTGATATTATTATATGATTTCATCCGGTATTGGACGTTCGGCGTACAATGACTCTAGTTTGGTCTTCATTAAGAAGTGGTGTTATCAGTGGATATTTTTGTATCAACATACATGTTGAATAGAATTTTGAACGATTTCATGTGCGAAGTGAAAAAATGGATTGCAAAAATGTCACTGCAAGCTGATTGACTGAAGGTCTCGACATGCAGGAATGCATGCAATAATATATTATAATTTTTGTTAATATTTTTCACAGTAATTTTTCAATCATGCGTGCAAATAATTTGAAGCTAAAATATAGATAATCATTGCTTCGATATTACTGTGTGGCTTGGTAATCTTAAATATAATTAATGCTCTCCCGAAATTGATTCCTCGATATACGAAGGCTTATAGATTCACGAGTCTTGTAAATTCTCTCCACGAGTTCTCACGTGTTCACTTGACTTGGAGAATCTTCTACCATTTTCTGTCGAGCTTGAGCATACGGAGGATACTGAATACGAATCAAGTATCCTTTAAAAATTTCATCTCATTTTTCAAGTAAGGAGTTGTTCAAGTGTTATCATTATGAAATATTTTCATAGATTATAAATACATATATACCAATATATAAGGACTTGGTCGAGCGACTACAGCATGGTCTCTTCTGGAAGAGACTTCTATTCATAAAAATGACACGGGCTCCTAGATGGACTGCAGTAAATTACAAATATGACAACGCCTTACGACTGTGAGATGTGTGACTAAAAAATTACAGCTCCCTCCATTCATGTCGCGAGTGCCTCGGCAGCTTCCTGGCACAGTGATGACAGCATTGATGACAAGGACAATTATCTGAACCGAATATTCTGGTTGAAGCCACTTCAGCTCTCTCAAAAGGTCAAGATACTTTCCCTGCTCTTTAGGGACTGTGACTAAGATATTGCTGCTGGCTATGGCCACAAATTAGATCACAAATATAGTTTGTTCTCTTCGTCAAGGAGTACGATGACAGGCCTCGTGTGATGGAGCGTAGGCGTAGGCTTGCAGACAACTCTATGGCAGCGAAAAAGATGGTAGATAGATAAACGATTACTCTTCAGCCACAGATGCACAGAATGTTTATGACACGCTCTACACTCATAGCTGGAAAGTTATAGACGTACAACGTGACTACGTGTGAAAGAAGCTTCAAGCTTACCAACAGACGGGATAATAAGTCTATTGGAAGTTAGGTCAGAAGCTTTTTGTTGATCAATCTAGACAATCAACAGATTCGTTTGTAGACCACAGCGTCTTTGTAAACGCAATCCAGGTTATCTGTAAATCTATGATCACACAGGTGTAGCTCTTTTGGCGTGTGTTAAGAGAAGTTATTGATTTGTAGTTTCTTGGGCTGGGCAAGTGTTTTATTCTGTTCGAAGGACAGTGCTTCCTTATATCAGCCAATACGGGATGGGTGTCATCACTTTGAATCTTAAGCAATGATCCGGCAGAGATATTTATGTCTAGAAGTGAACCCCTCCTACCAGAAGTTCTTGATACCATCTTAGACCGGCACATAGTGGGCCAGAATCCCGGAAAGCTGGCCAAAAGTAGAAAATGTTCATAAAATAATCCAAGTTTTCTGACTCAGAGATTTTTGGGGTCGCTGATTATGAATCCAGTGTCAAAAATTTCAAAAACGAAATGGCAGATCCAATATGGCGTTCAAAGATGCTAAATAAATTTTTGATCTAATCCCAAATTGGTATAAGGGGCATTTCATGGTCGCTAATTACGAATCTTGAGTCGAAATTCCAAAAAACAAAGTAGCGGATCCAAAATGGCGATCGAGTATCCTAAATAAATATTTGATTTAATCCCAAATCGGTATAAAGGGGATTTCGGGGTCGCTTATTACGAATCTGAATTCAAAATGTCTAATAACGAAATGGTGGATCCAATGTGGCGTTCGAGTATTTGTGTTTATCTAACCAGTAAATTTACATTGGTGAATTACATTCCGCAATACTCCAGTAAAATCCCACAGAGGTACACATGGTTACCTGTTGGCAGGACTGGTGAACTTAATTACTATCTTAATTACTAACAATAACTAATTCGAATTTCCCAAATTTTTATATTATATTTGTACCGCCTTTCGTAATTCTTCCGAACAAGATAAGAGTTATCATTAAAAATCTTAACATATCATTCTACAACTAAAATATATTTTATGTTTCAGCAGATCATTCATTTTTCCTTATCCATTCTTTTGATTTACATTTCGCTGTATTATTTTTGTTTAAGGTCTTCAGTTCATTCGGAATCCCATCAAAAATCCTAATTGCCTTGATATAACTATCCTTTTCGCTTACTGTTTTATTTCTTTGTGGTATCAGAATTGTCTTTTTTCTTATTATGCTATTAGATGTCAGAAATATGTTTCTCAGATTATTATAATGAAATACTATGGATTCATATGCAAAAAGTTGTCTCAAGTTTAGAGGGCTATCGTCGATTATAAATTTGTTCTTACTAATAATTCTCAACAATCGGCTCTGTAAATTTTGTAATATTTTAAAGTTATTCCAATGTACTCCACCCCAAGCTATGATTCCATAATTTATGACACTATGAAAGAATGCATAGTGAATCTTTTCTGGGGTCTTTAATTCCCTAAAACCTCTCAATTTATATAATACGAACACCAAGTATTTGGTTTTATTTATTAAGTATTCTATATGTTTTCTCCATTTCATGTCACAATCAAAGATGATACTTGAATATTTACAGGATTCAACCCGCTTTAGAATCTTTCCCTCTATTTGACATGTGATGTGTTTCGGAACGCTGTTAATATAGTTTCCAAAAGTCATGTAGACGGTCTTTTCAATATTTAATGATAGCTTATTTTGTGCTAGCCAGGCAGCAATTATACCTAAATAGTCATTCATCTTAATTTCAACGTTACTCCAAGTATCATCGGTTGATATTACAGAAGTGTCATCCGCAAACGAAGTAATTATGTCCTTGTTCCAACTTTTTAAGAGATCATCTACGTATAGTATAAAAAATAATGGCCCTAGTATTGTTCCTTGCGGGATACCTGAAGTTACAGCCTTGTAATTACTGACACAGCCTTTCAGATTTACTCTATGGCGTCTATTCATCAAATAACTTCTAATTAATTTATATGCTATTCCCCTAATTCCATAATTATGTAGCTTATCCAAAAAGATTTTGTGATTGACAGTATCAAAAGCTTTCGCTAAATCCAGGGAAGTTATAGCTATTGGTTTATTTTTATCTGATTTATTATATATTATATTTGTTATATGATTTATTGCATCTTTTGCGCCTTTGTTTTCAACAAAACCATACTGATTGTCAGCTATGATGTTGCTTTTAGTAACAAAATCTATGATTCTAGAATATATGACTTTTTCGAATATCTTAGCTATGTTTGAAATTAATGATATAGGTCAATAGTTTGACACATGCTCCTTATTTTTCGCTTTGTATATGGGTATCACTTCAGCGCTTTTTAGAGCTTCTGGCCATATACCGTTTTCCATACATAAATTTATAATGTGTACAAGAGGTTCTGATATGCATTCCGATAATAGTTTCAAGGTTTTTACATTTATATTATCTACTCCCCCGCTCTTAAATTCCATATTGTTCATGATCTTAACTATTTCCCAACTATCAGAGTATGCCTAATCAATTTTTTCATCCTTTCCAAATTGGTATAAGGGGATTTCCAAACACGGTCGTTACGAATCCGGAGTCAAAAATATTAAAAATGTAATTATATTATTATTCGAAGACATTTTCTAATATTATAGTATTTAATAATGAAAAGGAGTTAAATCAAACTACTTTTTCAGGCATCTTGAAATCAGATTGATAAGATAATAACTTTTCATTATCCTCCGTCCTTTTTTACGGTTTCTTAAAATTTTTATGATTATAAATTTTCCCGAAATTCTATCAAATTCTTTGTAGTTGAAATTTTAAAAAACGCTCTGCTAGTTGAAAAAACCGTAGAACTGAGGCCCCTGTTTTTAAGCTAATTAAGATACGTCAATATCAATGGTGCTAGTCACTTTTCCGAATATGCTTTAATTTCTCAAATATTGAACCTTTTGATCTCCAGGTTCTGAGGCCTCCAATATACAAATTTCTTTATAATCATTTGAATGTGGATTAAATATTCTACATTATTTTATATGAGAAATATATAAATCGAATATAAACACTATTTTATCTCATATTAAGAATCTGACAAATCGATCAAATTGCCAATTTTTTGCCAAAAATGATGAAGAAAAACTAGAGAAATTCATCAATTTATGAAACATTTAGGGATATTTTTCTCCGATGCTCCAGTGTAATCTTATCGGAAATATAGTTTTTGAATAATTTAAATTTGAAATGTTGTTGGAAAATGCAACAAAATATGTTTCTTGTTGGTCTAAGTCCCTGGAATTTTAGAAATTAAATATTTCAAAAACTAAAGCTAATTAAAAAAAAATTGCTGTCACCGTGCTTGAATTCATCGAACTCAAATTAGAATGAAACACTGGTGACCTAGTTCGATCAAAAAAAAGTCTTTCAATCTAGTGCAATGTAACCAGTTTAAAAAAATTACGCTCTGCGTGTAACATAAATTAAAAGAATAAATGAATTTGATTCACCTTCCTCAGAAGATTCCGTTTGCCGGTTGTTTCAAAACAAATCAGTAACGTGAAAATTTGAATGCACCTCGTAAAAAAATGTCGAAGCACTCACTTATATTTGTTGAACAATTTTTCGGGAACGAATGAAGTTTGAGAGTGGACTGCACCATGGAGCAAGTTGAAGCCTAGCCGTGAGCCGAGTTCAGATGAGATGCGTCGCGTCTTGTCGCATCTTATTGGAACGTTCGAACAAAAAATTCGATTTAAGAGCCAAATATGCAGCTATATGCAGCTGCATATATTTAAATTTCACTCGAATATGTTTGTACAACAGTTTTTACAAATAATTTAGTAAGAACACTGATGAACAATATACTTTCAGCCTTGGCAAAAGGTAATGTTTAACCCTCCATCGAGGTGAATTATTCTACACTTTCAATACTATTTATAAATAAATACGCAAACGATTTTCATTTTTCAACTACACTCCGGTATGACGCATTAGTAAATGCTGCAAAACTTGTTACAAGAGCTCGAATGGATGCGTAAGTCATCAGTAAACACGGTTTATTCTTACAAACATTTAAGGCAGTTCGAAAAGCATCCATCTGCGCGCAGAAGAAGTCAACTTCGCACCGTGCTGCAAAGTCAACTCTCTGTGATGCAATTTTCTGGATTGAAAAATAAAGTCACTAGAACCCTGAAGTACACTTATTGGTGAAAAGAAGGTACAAAAAGAATTAATTTTTTTTACTTTTGGCCAGCTTTTCGGGATTCTGGCCCTCTGTGCGGCAGTGGAAAAGTACTCCGTGCCCTAAGTGCTTTCTTTACCTCTTCAGCAGTGATTGGTGAAAACTCCATTGACACACTGAATACAAAGCCGTTCTGTGTAGCCCGGGTAATCCTCTCATTTAGTTGATGGAAGCACCTCTTGTGCTTTTTATTTTTCATCAGCCTAACCCTTCGATTCAAATTGGCTAATGCTTCCGGCCCGTCATACACTAAACAAGTGATGTTATAGAGATCGGACTCCTGCGAGAGATACTCACAAATGGTTGCATCCATTTTGGGCAGATCTTGAGGCTTAGGAGCCACCTGGACGTTGATGTTCCTCATTGTCCTTTAATCACCTCCCTCTTTCGGGGGATGCCAGATTGCCACACTTTGTGTTAAAGACGCTTTCCTTTCTTCGTATGCAGCTTGATCTTGCAGCGGTCGGGGAAGTATTTCGCGCACGTGACCCTTTTGTATAAGGTACTCGACATGGTTTTGCAACAACTGTTGCAAAAGATCGCTGACTTGATTCGCCCACAGAAGACGTCGATGGTTTTGCCGAACAATCATCGTATTTCCTGCACGTTCGATTTTTTCGATTTGCATTCACAACTGGTTTCGGTGTAGCCATAGTTGTTATCACGAACCGCCAGAGAAAGGGATTTTTCCACCCTTGCAGAGCCTCGCATGCAAGGGTAAGGATGCATAATCTAGAACGCCGTACAGTTGTGCGCAGTTATTTGCGCCTTAGCTTGAGGGTTTCCTTTCCGAGACCATCCGTAAACATTTGTCTCTGAATTCTTATTATAATTTATATCTTTTTAAACATGCATATAAAATCTTCAGTCAAGACAATATTTTTCACTTTTGGTAAAAAAACTTATGTTTTTTCATAAGGTTAGTTGAGAAATGACAAATAAGATACATTCGGAAGGGACACAAAAAGTATGAAAGTAACTTCAACATTTCAATATAGTAGACGTGGGATATTCGATATGAAAGAAAATTTAAAAATTGAATAGAAAAATAAACACAAATATTCTGTGTAAATCGAATTTTCTGAAGGGATCGATAGAAGTTTTTCAAACTATGGAGACAGGAGACTTGAACCAAGTTTGGAAGTAAAGCAGAAGTTTTGAGAACGAGAGCTAAAGAAACTGAAAATTTCATTGACATGCATCGTGGAATCACCCCTTGTATCCTTGGCTCTCCTCGATTATTCGGGTGTCTGTGCATGATACCATAATCAAATTTTGCTGCAATTTTGACAACAAGTCGGTCCCATGCAACTTTAGCATAGGCCGATTTCCGTTTAGCATGAACGCATGTTATTTTGCTAAAATGTTCGAGGTAACAAACAACTGGGAACTTCATGTAAATATTATTGTAACACGATTATGATTTCCCAGATTAGAAATTTGCCTCTCACTGAACTACTTTGATACTTAGACATCAAATTTTGATTCATTTAATTTTACAAGAATGTTGCTAACCCTTGAATTCCATTATCTGAAGTTGGGTGTTTTGTCGATAAGCATTTTGTAATGTATATAAGTGTAAATCACGAACGATTGAGAACGGATAAATTGATTCAAAACGTGTTTTGGAGTGCGTCTGTATGAAAATAACGCTTAATATGACCTGTTCTAGTTTATAAAATACTGATCCTTAAAAATCCAATCCTTCAAATTAGAGATTATTATTTCTATTTTTCTCAAAATTTTTTTTTTTAATTTTACATGGCTAAGAATTTCAATCTTCTTCCCGTAAAATTGATAAACTTGAAAAAAGAATTATGACAAAACTAGCTTATCATTAATTGAAGCTTTGCTCATTTTTCGAGGGTATATACTCTGAGCGAGGCCAGCTAACTGCGAAAAACAGGAACACATTGTCCGCGTCACGTTCGATGCGACTGAAAATGTCTATATAGCATGGCACCAATACAAATATCTGTCTCTCTCTCTCTCTCTCTCTTTCTCTTTCCCTCCCGCTCGGGTGTAGTATATGTATAACGAGTGGAGCATACATCACACATTTGATACTTGCCGTATGCTGTTTGATGCAGATGATTAAATGTTCATAGTATGTTTGTAATGCGATATAATGAAGTGTTGAAAGTTTTATTTAATTACTAAATTACAATGAATCGTATATTTTATATAACATTAACTAGAGATCAATTCATGTCTGCATATTACATTTGAAACTGACAAACTTTAATAATCTAACTTCTTTGAAATATTAATCTCCAATTTCGATTGACTTCATACTTCGTGCTTCAATATTTCTTTTACTGGCGTGCATGTATGCATAGAGTAAGGGGATAGCTGTTTGCTTCCAATCGATGTATGGAATAACAATCAAATTTATGTTTTTCTTTTAACCCGAAAGAGCAAAACTTCTGTCGGCGGTCCCGCGACCGCTTTGCTTTTTTTTTAATGTTTGGAAAAAGAATTAGCTTGAGCGCAATCCGCACTTTTTACGCGTCTGCAGCATTATGTCATTAAACCTCATTTAGTTCTGCATGTGAGTCTCAGATGAATATTTTTCGCCACCAGAGTAATGTCTCAAATCTTTCTTATTTCCAATAACAAATATTTAAGAAAAATCATCTTTGATCTGGAGAACTGTGATTTAAAAACAAGAAAGAAAACTAGAAAACACGAAACAGAAACACTAGAAACTCACACTTATCGCACTAGAAACTTGGAAACACGAATGAGTGAAGTGAAACTGAAATCTACGAATGAATACGACATATAGGTTCGGCATCGGAAAGTATATAATAATTTGTTGGAAATTCTTCAAAAATCACCTTTTTTTGATTGTATTATCCAACACGTAATGCTTTTCAAAAAGCGACAGTCTTAAAAATTTTTATATTTTATACAGAAATATAAATATATGTACATTGCATTTTAAAATCATAATTATTTAATTCGATTAGTTGGTTTTTTTTGTCCAAGCATAGTTGAAAGCAAAGTAAGCAATACAATTGTAATTTCCTGTCGTTATATTAACTTTAGAGTGAGGAGTTTAGAACCGTAAAAGCCCTTTGATGTCAGCAGCACGCTACCAAGTAATTTCCCTCATACTCCCTTAATCTCTGTTACACGCCAAAATTTAGCAAATCAAATTTCATGCAAGTTATTTTCTTTAATTTTATCAAATTTCACGGAGGTTTATACTTGATTGAAACTAGACAAGGGGTGATGAATACTGCTACTACTACGCGCTTGCTCTTTGTACTTTCTCACATTTGTGTACAGAGCTTTTGAAAATGGAAAGCAAAACATCGACTGCTGTTATTTGATGATTATTAATTCTATTTTGTTGTAGTTTTTCAATCTAAAACTCATACATTCTTATCACATACCTCGTGCTTCGCACTCGATTAAAATTTGTCCGAAACGCGAACTATTCAATATTATTTTAACCTTGAATATATAAATACATATTATATTACTTTTCATGCCTCGTACTTTGTTTTGTTCCTCAAAATTTTTAGTGCATGTATTTTTACTATCACAATTACGAATAAAACAAACACTACTCGTATTGATAACAAATTTGTAGCTCATTTCTGAGTAGAGAACTTTTGTTGCTTTATTTCTTTCATCGGTTGTGTGGTTCTTCCATAAATTGCATTTCTTCATTCAATTTTGTACGATTATAACAGATGCGAGGGGTAAACCACTTCGACTTCTTGTGTACACTAGATTACAAGATCACAGGATTACATGAGATTACACAGGATTACATAGGATTACATAGGATTACACAAGATTACATGGGATCACATGAGATTACATAAGATTACATAGTATTGAAATTTATGAACATAACCGGAGAAATAAACTAATGAAATTTCCAGTACTTGATTGAATCAACAATTGAGTTTAAATTTCATTCTTGATATTTATAAAGAAATAACGGAAAAATATATCTAGGTGAATATCATAGGAATTATATGATATGGTATCGCCGAATTTATTGTTTTTGAGATCTATTCTCCTGGTTCAAGATTTTTGACGGTCAGTTACAATCTATAATGAAAGAGCCAAATTCAAAGTTGAACAATTATATATGTAGGTACTTTGCCACGACCAACGTTTAAAAACAATTATGAAAATGGTTATATTACTAAGCTACAGGGGCGTCCAGCAACCAAATTTTCTAAGATGCCAAAAATACACGTTTTTTCAGTTTCCAAAAAGTACCAGAAATAACCGAAAACCAATAACACCATTTTCATAATTAATTTAAAAAATCTAACATCTCGTAAAGTTCAAAAACAATGTTTGAATGTTTGAATATATATCCAAAGTTTCGTTGCTTAACTCTGAGCATTATGGAAGATATGGTTCCTTGAAACGGCGCGCTCAGGCGCATTATTCTCGAAACCATTTTTTTAATCGCGGTACACGATTGCGAAAAAACTAGTTGACCGACCTGTCATACGTGACCTTAAATAAGTCCGATATTTGGATTTATTGTTCTTCCAAATCACTTTTTCTTGTAGTTTAAACATGCATCTAAATATATACAAAAGATCGTCCATGTGTATTTTATTCTTACTGCAGTAAATCGCCAAACAGGAAACATATAACACCTTCCAGATAAAACAAAAACTACTTGTCTTTTGCAATAGTAATTCATACAAAATTTGTAGATATTTTCCAGTTGCTCAGTTTTTGTCTCATTATATTATTCGGTTCTTCGAAAAGTTTGACCAAAAAATAAGATTTTATATATTTCATTATTTTTCGTGCAGCCGAAAATTGAATTTTCGATTTTTCGAAAAAAAATTCGAAAAATTGTTATATAATCTTGTAAGACTCCCAAAAAGTAACGTTTTTCTTCCCTCGACCATCAGGATAAATTGTTCCACTCATCAAATATTATAGAATGCCGTATTTGAAATCTTCAAATCTTGCAAAAAATGACCTAAACAATATTTGGAATTCGCTAGCTTCCTGAATTTCTATTCAAAAAAGCTGGCTAACGAGCTCGACCTTGAGTTTTTCAGAGAACTGATGAAAAAATTGGGGTCATATCAAGTCACATCTGGCAAGTTTCTCCTGCAGCGAAGCCTACTTACGACATCTTTCCCGCGTAGATTGCCTATTTTGTGGCAAGCTTCCGAAACGGAATTGTCTCTCTGAGGCATCTCTCCTCTTCCGAAGAGGCAAGAGTGTGGCATCTCTCCCCTGAGAGAAATCCAAAGCATTCCTTCAGAATTGCAAGAGACTTATCATATAAATGATGACGGTCACATATTTTCCCCCTTTGCCAAGTCTTGTGAGTGGTGGAAAGACACCCCTGTGACTATCAACATGGCCCGTGTGTAACTCTAAGTATTTCTATGCATATATGTTTTCCTTTAGCCGGCGTAAGCAGCTTATTTGCAGATGTGCAAAAACCTACCTGGTGGATAAGTTCTTCGACGCAGTTTGTCGTCGCGCAGTCGGATCCGCAATACTTTAATTCCTATAGATAGACTTGGCATTCAATAAAATCAATTCTTTATTTCTTATTACCTTTTGCACGATAAATTTATTCTCATATTACGGATCGAACAATATGGAAAACTTATTTTAGAAAGAATGTAGATGAAGCCTGTCTCCAAGTGTACGACAGGACAAGTTTTGGACAAAGTCAATTCGGATATAATGAATCAAGAATCAACTTTTGATCATTGAAGCAAAATGTCGAGCAGCTTCTCCTATAGCCTTGGCCTCAAGCGGTGTTTAATCCAAAGTTAACGTAGAGGATGGCATGAACTATTCACATAATATTTATTTACCTGTATTTAGTCTAAATGTACATTTTTTTGATGATGAAGGATGAATTATCTTTATTCATGAATACTTATCAATGAGAAGAGAATTTAATCCATGTATTTATAAATAAATGCGGAATATTTGAACGCATGTTTGGGCTTCCCGCGTTGTGCGTACGTCCCAGTTAGATATATCGCAGCTCGCTCATATTAAACTTACGACACTGGCTTGCTCCTTTGTCTAGAGAGAGAACTAGCCTTGTTATGAGGTTCGTAAAAATAGCTCTACGGGGAAACCCATCAGCTCACAAAGTACCCACTAGGCAGGTTAGTCTACCTCGTCATGACTTTTTTCTCTTGAAGAAAAAGACATTTTGAATTCGCCAAGGAGCGCTTCGTGTACTGCTTGATATGAAAAATCAATAGAAACATCTATGAAATTCCTCTACATTTAGGCGCAAAGTGATTCACTTGGAATATTTACTTTTGATGTTTGATCCTTACTATAACAAAAATACATTTTTTCTAAATAAACATCTTTAATAGATTCCTCTCTATCGTTCTAACTAAAAAGGTTCCAAAAAAAAAAGAAATTTTTTCTTAACTCTTCATCAAAGTATTATGCATATTTTTCCCAAAAGTATATTTTGATTCCTTGAAACAGAAACAGACTTTTTTTTGGTAATAATTTCTTAACAATGGATCCGTAAGAAAATTTTTTGAAGCAAAGAATAAAATCTTTTCATATTTTGTTTACTTTGGCTTAAGATTCTATTGTAACTACTCCTTTAGGTGGATAACTATATAAAAAAATATCACGGTTCCACAAGTAGATTTTTCTTCTCTCGGATTGGAAATTATTTAATTTCACGTAGAATGCTCAGCGCCCTTATTGTAGAAATTATTGCCAGTTTTATGTTCCTACTCGTGGAATTATTCATTTTAATGAGATTGTAAATTTGTAAAAGCCGTTCCACCTTTAGTTTCTAACGAGAAGTTTGAGATTGCCGAGGAACAAAAAGGAAAGCAGTTTTTATGCTGCGAATTTCGTGAAATGAACGTGATGATTAGAGAATAGCTGATGAAATTATTAAAATATTCTCGAAGGGATGATGAAGAATGTCAGATTTAAAGACGACTTTATAGATAATGTTCAGAAAAAAGAAGGAGGCCAATTTAATGAATAAAGCTTAAATTTTCATGAGAGGGTCTTGGGAACGAATATATTGAAAGGCTCAAGTGTATGACACGCTCTTAGCACCACAGAAACACTTTCAAACTTTGCAGTATGTCGTGCCATAGGGTCCACTTGGAGTTTCTAATAATTTATGAAGTACAACCAGAGGATATATTAAGCGCGAAACTTTGTAAAGGGGATGGACTCTTGATGTATCCACATATCTTCAGATCCAATAAACTACAAGAAATGTTTACTCTTGATATAACTAAATTAAATAAAACCCGTTAAGTACTGGATTATCTTAAATTCGATGTTGAAATTTCGTGGACTATCAGCAAAATTACCAATAGAAGAGCCGTAGCACTGAAAGTTCAGGTTGATCAATTTGGCCAAGTTTCATTATTTGAAATAGAACAATTTGTGATCAAAGGGGTTTCAAGTCCAACACTTGTCCTTAGGTTTTGCATATAGGGTCCTTATACCAAGGGTTTCTACTAAAAACATGAATTGATAATGAGTTGATGGGCAGTCTAGGACGATTGTCCAGGGATGTTTCCTAACGAAAAGCCCTCAAGCTGAAGCATAAACGACCTTGCCAAAAGCTGAATGGCACCTGAGTGAGGTGTCTTTGATGGTAAGCAGCCTTACTCTGTAAAGGTAAGCAAACGATTTTCCTAGCTACTCGTGGGAACAACTATGAGAAGCTCGAATTCAGTTGTAAATGGGGTTAAAATGATCGAACGCGCAAAGCACCCGACAATAGGTTGGCAAACAGTGCCGATCGCCCTAAAGTTTGGGATGCTAAGATTGTTCT
The DNA here is from genome assembly GCA_011762715.2 of Neuroterus valhalla. Taxonomy (NCBI): domain Eukaryota; kingdom Metazoa; phylum Arthropoda; class Insecta; order Hymenoptera; family Cynipidae; genus Neuroterus; species Neuroterus valhalla. Next base: position 14,251 of record WSXT02012519.1, read on the forward strand.
GGATTAAAAAAAGACGACGAACTCGGAAAACAATCGACATATCAAGGGGTAACACCTGTGTAGAATTTTGAAAAAATCGATTTGAAAAAATTAGAATGGGCTCAATTGGTAGAAAATCATGGCAGGAATGATGCCTTAAAGTGAGTTTTTCAGGAAACAAAATTTTTTATTCCTGAGAGCGTCGGGCGCATAGCACCCTGTGGCGCGGCAGGGCCCGCGCGGAGCGATGAACGCTCTGAAATGCGCACCTGGGTCAAATATCGCTTACCAACTATCCCTTAAAGTAAATAATGTTCATAGTTATGTAAAGGTGGTCCTAACAACAGTTCAAACTGTAATCGAGTTAGTGTATTGGCGTGTGGCGTGGCGTTAGTTAAAATTTGTAGTTAGTTGAACACGTGAATTCAAACGCGTTTTTCTCGAAACTACACTTTTTCGAATGGCGTCATGCATGAATCAGTCAATTTTCACCAAATCAATTTCAAATTTTAACACAATCTTTAAAAAATCATATTCTAGTGAACCACGTAGAATTTTTTGATAATTCAAAAATGGTTTATTTTAAAAATTGTTTATCGAGTACAGTTAGTCTCGTCTTCGAATCTCGATACAGGCGGAAAGAGAATTTCAATATAATACAAAGTTTCTTTGAAAAAAAATTCGAAAAATGACCCTGAAAAACCATGCTCCACACAGGTGTTACGAAGGGATGTTGCGAAATCGCGCCGACAACCTCTTATAATTAGGAAATGTACGCAGAACTCTTTTTTAATTGCTGCAGAAATAAGCCGCAGATGAAGATGAGGAAGCGACATTAAGACCAACCATGGAAAGCAGGCCTTTTTCGAGAAATGATGGTTATTTCACGATTAAGAGAAAGAGTAACTTCCAGGTCCCCCCTGAGTACCAAGATAACTGTCCGGGTTTATCAAACAGACAATGTAGGCAAGTGCCTATGGCGGGAAAAACTGGGGGGGGGGGCGGCATATTTTGGCAGAAACTTTTTTGATTGATTTAGTCAGTGAAAAACTAGAACTCATAGGGCGGCATTTCCCGCAACTGCCTAAGAGCGCCCCAAATGCGGGCCTACCAAGATCTGACTGAAATAAATACTGCTCTATTCAAAGATATTCTGGAGGAGTCCAACATCTAGATTATTAATTGTTTGGTTTATGATGCGGCAGTTGCATGGGCCGATTCAAATATGAGGATTAAGGACCATGCGTAGTCGGACGCGAAACTGCGTAAAACAATGCTCCGGTTTACACTAAACGCCTGCGTCACCATGCCACCGTGCTGCCGAAAATTAAAAATTTTCCTTAACCTAAGTTGGTCCCAATTCCGCCTTACTTCCTCGTACATGGGTGCACTGAATGAATTGATGCAGCATTTTGCTGGTACGTCTTACTCAAGCCTTCGAGCTTTTATCATCTGGAAGAGAATATGGAGTAGGATGGACGAAATGCTTTCCGTATTTACTGAGTGATTGACCACATAACATCCGGTAAGCCTTTTACAGCAAGGTTCCAGAAGTTTGCTTCCGGGCCTAGGATCCACCATTACATATTACAAAAGTTGAAGCTGCTGACCGTCAAGCAGCACATTGCTGAAAAAATACGGGTGCTACCTGACGCGAGAAATAGAATACAAAAGAGGCAGGGATGAGTTAGCGGAAACCAGTATTTGCTCGCTAACTCATCCCGCCTCTTTAGCGAACCCCCTATTTATGTTCAATGGATTCTAGAGGAAGATTCACGGAGTTCGACATCCATTAAATGAACAAACAGAGAACATCATGCAGTTGAAGGAACAATGCTTAACCCGATGTATCCTAAGGATCAATGCACATCAATCAGTAATATTGAAGTAAAGAACACACTGAGGAGCATGAAACATTGCTTTTCAAATAGCTCTCAGAAAAGTGAATGCACGAAAATATTCACATTAATTTGAAAGATCAGTCGTTGTTGGTGATAGGAACTTCAAACGATTACTCTAAGACTCATGTAAGCAGGTTCCTACTTCCTTTCCCTGTTACTAAAAAAAGAATCTAATGCCACGAGTAAATGTAACATATTATTTGTTTATTTGATCATTCTGCTCATACTGCTAACTTCTGGGTGTCAATAACACCCATGGACACCCAGGCACCCGAGAATTACTCCATTACCCAGGTACTCGGTTACTCGAATTTTCAATCATTACATAAGTACCTGCGTACCCAAGTATAACCCGCAGCTGACATACCTAAGTCGATCCGTGTCCTCGAAACACACAAGGGACAACCCTTCATTGTGATTCCATCGTACCATGCATTCGACCATTTAACGTTAGTCAGACGCTGCCATAAGTGTAATTTACAGCTGTTTTACTGAAAGCCAGTGTCATTTTCATGTATGGCAGTTAGTCACAGGCGGACCCTGTGGTGATTGTTTGAATAATTTTTCAATCGCATATTACCAAATATTGAACTAGAATCTGGTTCAAAGGTATGCAGCACAATTATTCGAATAGTCGAAGCGCTAGCTGTTTGTGAAAAAAGTCTAATTTGTTCTAACCTCCCATTTCTGCTGGACTCTTGAAAAATCCATTTTTTTATTCTCTCGTGAGTCTACTGAAGCGCTCTGATGATTTCTCTCAAGTCGAAGTTTTTTTAATTCGTTCTACAGATTTCAGAGAAATCTATCGTTTGAAATAGCATGAAATTTTTGTACGATTCACGCGTTAGGCTCGCTTTATTATACTCAATTCGAAACTCCTAATTGAATTTCGAACCCCATAGAGAATCTTTAAGATGCAGAATCTGAATGGTCAAACTCGTTGAAGAAATTTTTTCATTCGTAGAAAAAAAAAGTGAAAAAAAACTAAATCAACTTTGCATTCAAGTTATGTACATTTGATGTAAGAACCTTCAATCTGCACAAAAGCACCTTCATCTTTTCACTGTTTTATTATACTACGATAATTAAAAACTACGAAGGTTGAATAATGTCTCCAACGAAGCGCCTATTATTGCACATGAAAGAACTTTCTGACGGGATAAAAGTTAAACTGCGTACCAACCACATTCTGTGTTTATCCTGTTCTGTTCTTTTAACCCCTTACTACTTTCATTTTATCCACATACCCTTGCACTCCTACCAGCATCTGTCTACGCCTCTTTACTAACTTACAACCCTTTGATGAATGGTAAAATAGCAATTCAAATCCCGTATATTATTTCCACAACTAAATGTTTTAATAAAATATAAGGCTGCTGGTCTGTATGCTAATACCAATGGAAGGAAAAAGTAATAGATAGAAATATTTCTGATTTAAAAAATATTTTAAGTAGGACGCCGCATCAAACTTACAACCATTTTTTATTTATCGGAGCACGAATTCCTAAAAAAATATTTGGTAAGACAGGAACGATAAGCTTTTCTATTGAATTTACCTATATCTTTCTAGCTGGATTTCCAAAAGAGAAGAGAAAGTATTCTTTCTTCCTATACAATATTTCAGAAATTCATGCTTCTACAGTGAAGGTATTCCATTAGTTTTATATGGGCGTAAAATGAAAAGTGATGTTTCCATAGAAAGAGGCTTTTCACTTTATCAGAAAAATGGATCCCATTTTGTTGAGTTTAATTCTCCCTTATATTTTCTGACGGATTCCAAAAGAGGACGATATACCACACTAGAATCTAGAAAGGAAATTTTGATATTATTATATAGGAAATTGCAGTTGCTTTGGACCATCCTCCGGAGTTAAAATATTCATAACTCGAAACAAATTTTTTTGTCAAGCGAGGCACGTGAAATACAATTCCTCGTGCTTTCGTAGTAGTCTAAGTGCAAAGAATTTTAACTGATTGAGTCTTGAATCAAGACATAAGGCTTGAGATCTCATTCTGAGTACCGCTCCTGCCCCCACCGAGACCTAATTTTTGATCAGAGTTAAGACCACATTTTCAACTTGCAAATGATTGATTGCAAAATAAGAAACCAAAGTTAAAATGATTTCGAATAATTAGCCTAGTCGCCGGGATGGTTGAGATAGTGGATTTATATTTGATAAATAGAGTGGATTTCATTCGTCTAAGATTAAAGGAATATAAAATATCGGAAGTTTTCCCCTAAAACCCAGTTTGACTTATTTTCAGAATTGAACTTCTCACACCAAGTTAAATCAAAAATCGTACGTTGGACGCGCCCGTGGGTGATTTGAGACTAATCTGGATATGTGTCGCCTTATTTCATCTAGGAAATAATATATTTCGTATGATTTGGTTGAGTATCAAGTCTACCAATAATCATGCATATAAAAAATAAGATATTGGTTTAAAAGACACCGCAGGGTCCACCCGGGAGCAACTGTCATTCAGGAAAAATAACACAAGCTCCAAGTTGAACCGCGGTAAAACACACCTATGGCCACGTCTCACGACCATGAGATGAGTTAACAAATGCACGACCTAATCACAATGAAGGGCCGGCGAAGTCCTCGTGTGTCTTAAGGAAATGGAGCGATCCAAATGACTGCTCTTTGCATCCATCCGGCAAGTACCACGGCATATTTTTGTCACACAGGTATGGCTTTAGGGTCACTAACAAGTGAAGGCATCGCACATCCAAGAGCGGTCACGTTTTTCAAGAAGCCCGATGTCGGGTCTTGTGTGTTGGATAGGGGCTATCGTCGAGAAGTCACAGTTCCAGTAAATTCGGCACTCCTCGTTCTCAAGAATGGACTATATCCCTCTGGAGCGTTTAGCAGGGCAGTGTAGCTGTTAACGCCATAAGAGTTACAAAGACGGTGGTAAATCACTCCAAAGGCAGCGTTTTGCCGTACGAATACGCCCTTCGTGCGTAAATAGGACATCTCGATAGTATAGGCCATAGGTTCTCAGGGTGTTTAACATACGCCCTGCACCTATCGCTGAAAACTTCTTGATGTAATATGCTTCTACGGTATGCTAGAATGAAAATCACACCACCCTGACACGCGAAAAAAGAAACTTTCTGATCCTGAATTGAGTCAAGATGATTCAAGTGAAGCAAACGTTGACTCATGTGGCAAGCATTGATCTTTTACAATTTTGCAAAACTTCCCGTGCATCACCTTGTGTTCATGTTGTTTTAGGCCTCCACTTTCTTCAACGGTGCTTTCAGAAATGAAGCATCTTGATGCAGTAATGCACTGTCGTTATTCCTCATGTTAAGGTTCAGGCCAAGGGTTCCAGCTGCCTGCTTCGCGACTTCGGAAAATAACGCTCCTTCCCCACTCATTTTGTGATTCTTGACTATTGCCAGCAGAGGATCTCTACCGTTCGCGATGATATTATTAGTACTTAGGATACTTTGGTTGTATAGTCATTAAAGATTGTGAAGTCTGCGTCCGCCTTTACGGCGTACGATCTATAAGCGCGAACGGACGAGTTGATATGCAAGTTTTACTTCATATGCGACATGTTGCGCGTAGTGATAATAGGGTACAATCCAAACGAATTGAGTAGAACTAGGACGGCAAGCAAGTTATTCGCAGATATCTTGTTCAACGACCACAGGTTGGACGAGCAAATCAGTCGGAGCAGGTGTTTGTATCTGCTTCGGAGAACATCTTTTACTGATGTTGTATCCTGAATGCGGCTGTCAGGCATGCCCAGATATTTGTAGGTCCCTCTAGCGCTAAGGTGACTGGAGGCACTGCCGTTGACAAGCTCAGAGTCCTAATCTATACCTGCTATTTTACTTGTTTCAGATGAATCTTGGCACAGTTATCCAATCCAAAGTCCTAACCAATTTCTCGTGTGTACCTCTCGACCGTTTTTAGAGCTCCTCCAAGATGTTCATTCCCAAAAGCATAGATAGTGGCAATTGTGCGATGCAGGACAGGATAGGGCTTATTGCGTCACCCTCAAAGACACCTCTCTGGAAAATGATACTAATGATAGTCACACGATGTTTTCCAGAATTAATAGTAAATCTGGTCTTCCGAAGGGTCATTAATCTTTCTGTGCATCTTACTGTATGTGAATGAACTGGTGAAAAAAGCAGACGGATAATAAGTCTACGGGTAGTCACTTTTCTTCGGTAGGAGTACCGTTCGTCCTTACACCAGCTACTACGGAATGGGGAACTCCTACTTTCTTTACCTCCTCAGAAGTGATTGGTAGGCATCCCCTCTCAGATGTTATGAGGTTATTGTACAGCTCCTTAAAGCGTATGATTATCTCAGTGCCTTTGTTCAATGGATGTTTTACTTCGTTAATCTCCCTCCAAAATGTCTCGACTTCTTCGGACTCCGATGGGTTTTTGACAAAAACAGGAGGATCGATAAAGAGGCGCGATGGGTCAGCAAGAAACTTTTGATTCTCCCTGACCCATCCCTCAATCTCTTTATTTCTCTTCGATGCATCACAAAGTACTCGTATTATGGCAACAATGTGCTGCTTGATGGTCATCAGCTTTGACATTTTCCATGTGTGATGATGGATCCTCATTTCATGAACGAACTTTCTTAACCTTGCCGAAAAGGCTTATCGGATTTCATGTAGTCAATCAAGTACTGCATATGGGACGCGTTTTGTTTTGAGTAGCCAATCTTCTTGTCCTGAAATGGCCATCGTCTCTCAAGGAAAGCCTTTTTTCAGCACACGGTCTCAATGCCGCTTCCAGATTTTCGTCTGCAGCTTGTTCTTGCAGCGGTTGAGGAAGCGTTTCACGTACACCTCTTGTTCACGAAAAGGTTGACGGCACGGTTTTCTAATACTTGCTTTGAAAGGTGCGAGAGTTCTCGGTGTTTCTGGCACCACAAGGTGTGCATGCACGCCATGTAATCTCTGCAGTAAGGGACAGAACTGGCATCATAACAACTAAGCAGGACATTATTGTGTTGATCCGTTCCTAAAGAACGTTGATTGTCTCGCCGTTTCCTCACCGTGTTTCCATCTAATTTAGCACCCCGAACTCTGGAACGATAAGCAACACTGGCTGAACCATTGTCGGGTGCTTTGCGCTTTTGATCATTTTGAACTGCATTCATAACTTGATTTAGGTTTTGTGTTTCCATAGTTATTCCCTCGAGTAGCTAGGGACGGGATTGTCTACCCCGCAGAGCTCCGCATGCAGAAGTAACGGCCACTCTAGGAGCGTATACTCAAGATGGTAACGTGGTATTCTAGAGACACGGTTAACGATACCACTCCCTGGTGCCATTCAGCTTTCAGCACGGCTGTTTATGCCTCAGCTCGAGGGCTTTTCATAGGCTCATCGGTTTGATTTCTAAGGACCGGACCGTTTTTTATGAGGAATGTCACATTCCCGCTTTTCTGACTCTTGACTGACTAAACATTGCGCTTTACTACTGACTTACTATGCGTTGACCTGTACTACTATCAGAATTCGGATACGATATACTGACTTGTACTACTTACTACTTTTTCTTTCAAAATTTTATCCTATTTGCTGAAAAAATGATTCAATCATCTACCAGTCCTAGCAGCTAAAATACTTGCGCTAGAGGATCTAAATTTCGTATGATTTAAACCCAACCAAACCATTCTCCACTTTCTAGGAATTAGAACCTCTGAACGAATCAGTTCAAATTGGAAGATAAATGAGACTTTTAGAAGCACATCCTAATAAAGAAAAAATTTCTATAGGTACCTAACACTACAAAAGAAAGAAATTATACTGAAAAAAAATCCGATCAGGAATTTTTGAACGAACGGTGAATGAAATATGACGAAGCAAAGTATGAAGGAAACAACAAGAGGGAATTTTCGTTATACTGCAAATGATATTTCAAATGTGAAATCACGAATCTAACTTTCCACATATTCAATTTTGACATGAAAGAGCGGAACGTGTGCAGGGAATGTTATTGTCCACAAAGGCAAAATGAACTGAAGCCATAATCAATCAAATATTATGCTTCAGGGAAAACGTATAATTATTTGGATTATTCGATAAATGCAATGTGAAATACTTAAATTATACTTGTTAAGTATTTTTCAGTATATTAAACCTCCTTATTTCTAGTCAAACTCAAGAATAAGTATTAAATGGACCACAATATTCAAACCCAATCAAGGAAAATGAATTATATACAGAATGACATTGGATCACTTGGTATTACAATTAAGGCACTGATAAGGACAACTCTAAAAAGTCTGAAAATAAAATTTTTTACGAGTTGCAAAGAATGTTTTCCCTGAAAGGAGTCTAAACCAAAAAATTAGGGGATTTTATAGAGGCTAGTGGTCGTTGTAAGCTTGACTTTCGAATTTCGTTCATATAAGAGAGAATAAGATTAGGGGGGAGATGTAAAATAAGCGTTACCTAATTGTAAATCTTGATTATTCAAAAAAGGAAGTTTGCAGGCGCCGCATGTTCAAGAAACGTCAAAAGGATTGAGGAATGATCTTTTATTACGAGAAAATCACTTGTGAAAGGAAACATAAGTTCAGTCTTATTACTTATAAGTAAGAGGACGGAGAAAAAAATGAGTTTCACCTAGGTGTCATTCTTAAATCTCTTTAAATCACTTTTTCCAATGTTCCGTTTAGAAATGAACCGCTAAAATGTTTGCTCATTCACAAGGATTAACTTCAAGTACATGAAACTGTTGAAAAGTTATTTTCAAAATGAGTGAGAAAAAATGTCTCACTTTTCGAAATATAATTGAAAACTATTTTCTTATTAATTATGTTCTTCTTACCCATGATGCAAATGATACTTCCAGAACTACTGTACATAGGAATATAGAAATACGAATTTTTCACAGTCTTTGAGGCATGTTAAAAAAAGGTGTATTTGTCACCGATTAATGAAGTAACATTATTGTATTGTATTGTATCTTTGTCGCCTCTAAGAATGAAGAATTCTGAGACAAGGAAAGGCACTATCATAGAAAAGCGAATAATTACATTAATTTATCATGAGAAAAAATATTAAATATCATATGTAGAAAAGGTTGTAAGGTCTTACTGCAGAGTTCAAGCAGTCTGCTGTATGAACGGAGAGAACACTCTGATTTTAAAACATGTACTTATATAGTAGAATATTGAGCGAAGCATCCCAGGATTTATATTTGTAAACAAAGAATGAAGATTGTTTCCGTGAACCATAACGTAAAAACATTATGTGAACATTGCACTCAAAAAACTGCTTCAAAAGAGTGTGTACTTTCAAACTGACTGAAATGATCTCCAAAACGTTGAGAACACTTGTTGCTGCATCACAAGCATGAAGACACTTTCATCCCGATAAAAGAAAAATGACGTAATCGGTCGTAAATCGCCTAGAACGTATTATGTTACTTTTTTCCTATCTATTTCATGATAAAACCTGATTTTGATTGCTGATGTAACAACTACCATCAAGGGAAGCAGCAGTGGGTAAAATCTAGAGATCACATGAAAGGTTATGAGTGCAGTAAAGTCATAGAAATACCTAGGTATTATTGAGTCTAAGAGTATTCATTGGGAATGTAATAGTCGAATGAAATAGTCATTCCCAATGAAAAAAATGTTTAATTTCTCCGTTTTTCAACAGAAGCGTTGAAATTGAACATTTCCAAATGGAAAGCTAAAAATAAAATGATTTCAGATTCAAAGTGAAAAAGAGGAAGACTTCAAATTGAACGAATTTAAAGTTCAATGCCCCTGAGTGTTTTCATTTTCCTCGTACCTCTCTACTATTTCTTTACACACCTTAAAGCTACCTTAGTGGTGAAGGGAACCACAGCTTGAAGTAGGTTCCAAACCACCAAGTTCAATCGTCTGTTGAAAACGCTCCAAACAATGTGAATTCATTACATTTTTTGAAGTGCCTTCCAAAGGAGAAAATTAAGAAACTGTTGCCTTAAAAATAAAACCATGCAATATCCAAGTTATTAGAGTAATCTCACTTCATAGCTTTTTTTGTATGTAATAAGTAATCAGTGCATTGTTTTCTGCCTCTGCAGTGCGCGCATAATAAAGATAGTATATAAATTGTAACCAACTGTTTTTAAAATATCTTTAAAATCGCCATTCAAATCAATATTATCAGGAACGCTGGAAACACATCACGATTTTTTCTAAATAAAATTCAATATAATTTATTTTCTGATAAAAGACAGTTCAGGATACTTTATCACAAATCCTGAATCTTGCTTCTCGATCCCCTAAATAAATTATAAATTAAAAATCATACTCGTCACTCACTCACATTATCAATTATCTACATAAATAAACAAGTCAACATGTAAAAATATTAAAAACGCTTACGCAATGCCATACCCCGATCCGATCATTTTTTCTTACTCCAAAATCGTTGATCCTCCAAAAATATGGAAGGTATCCAAAGAGTCAAAAGATTAATAATCCGAGATGACTATGCGGGCCAAGTCACTTGAATAATTGTATAAAAATCTATTTGCCAGAGGAATTCCCAAATCGGAAGCATCTATCCTTATGCAGAGGTTTCGTGAAAATCGATTAGATTGTGTATTAGTACAAAAACGCCGCTGGCGTTATTCACTTTTACTATTTTATCAGAAATTAGGCATAAGCCAAACGGCGTTTCAAAAATTGGACTATTCAATTTAATGGCAACGTCTCATTGCGCTCTGATAACAAGCTTGTTACAATCATCGGAGTCTTGCTACTTAGCCCACGCTTTTCCATAAATCCGCGTCTTTTCTCATTACCCAAGGAAATTTCATCACTTATTGTCCGATAATTTGGAAATTCCGCTCATCTAGCTTTATTCGTCGTACAATTTCATTCATACACATACAAATATTTAAAGAACATAAATTCAATATAAATTTCTCCTTACAGATTATCTTAATTTATTCTATGTTTTTGTCGAATAAACACGTATTAACCATAGGCACTAGAAATGTTTCAAGGTGTCATTGATGTTATTTTTCAAAGATATGACAAATATACTCCGAATTCTCAATATACTGATATATTTATGCAATAACACTTATTCAAGCAACTAAATTATTAGAGATCAAATACGGTATAGATTTCTATTTTCAAATGCCGTGAATATTAACGTGTTATTGACAACAATATTAACGTGAAGCACAGGATTGTCGCGATTAACCCAAAATATTTTCGATGCGATTATACACCTGCCATTAAACGGTTATTGAGTCAGCGAAGCGGAGGTCGGGTTGCCAGTTATGGAGAATACAAGCGGTCAGTGATGAAAGGTCGCAAGTAGTGAACTGCGCGAAGAGAAAACCCGTAATAGGACCCCGTGCGGCCTCGACGCTGGTATTAGAGCGACCGACTACCATAGACACAAAGGTGAAGCATACCTTGAATATGATTGTATTTCACTGCACTATGGACATGTGCCTGTGTGCTTTATTGTACTCTCGTTTCACTTTATAAACGCATTTGAGTGCCTCTGCCAGTAGCCCGATATAACGAGCTACCTTTATTTCAGGGAACATGAGGCGCTTTCCAGGAAATAGTTAGATTTTCCCTCATCGGCAAATTCATTCTGTGGCCAACGCGATCTTCACCTGATAATGTCATCGTAATCCAGGAGTGATTGCGGGCAAAGAGAAGAAGATAATAGAAATATTACTATGATGACTTAGATGATTTTGGTGGGAACGATAATAACTAAGAAAGACTGTTATCAAGAACAAAGATTTAACTAAACAAGGAGTACATTGAAATAAGCCTCATAATCATGTTAAGCTATCAGGCCTTTGGTTATAAAAGCTTCCGAACAAATTGTAGAAGAAACAAAACACCTTATTGAAACGTCCCACTAGCTGTTTGTTTATCTATTTTTAAAGTTGATTTTGTATGAATGCTAGCTTTTTCAAACACTCAAATGTCCTTTCAAGTAATTAGATCATTAATAAATAAATTAGACACGTCTGCAAGTCACATTTCCTGATTTTCCTCATTCAACTATCGATGTAAGAAAAATAAAATGGCATAGCAAATTTTATTCTTCCACAATTCTACATGCTGAAGGCTTTTATTTAGGCTTTCCTCTAGGAAAATCGTACAAGAAGAAAACCTTTCGAGTGTGGGGTTATATAAAATATCCTCTAACCACTGAAATATGAAAGGAGAATATAAGATGAATAACGAATTCCATTTTGTACCGCAATTACGCATGCTGACACCTTACACGGAAAAAATAGGTTTTCGAAATTTTCGTTGACTGTCAACCACTCTCGGATATGCAGGACATTTCGTGAAACTTCCATAATTTTTTTCATAGTCTCGTGTACTGTTTATTTAATTTTCTTGAACCTCGACTGACTTGTTCATTTGTTTTGCAAACTTCAAGAAAATGCAATGAACAGTGCACGAGATTTTATAAACAGGTAATGAAAATTTCACGAACTTTTCATCCTATCCAAAAGTGATTGACAGCCCGGCGTAGCTTACGAAAACATAGAAAGGAATACAATGAACTTTTTGGCTTCTATGTGATTTTTAACAAGAATGAAGAATTTAATACGTATAGCGGTAATTCAAGAACACCGGGATAAATAAAAAAAGAGAAGAGAGTGATAAAAAAACGAAGTATCTCAAACTCGAGCCATCCAGTCAAGCCGTTTCAGAATAATTATAAATAATTACCATAAAAATGCGAAATTTCCGTGAATAACTATTAATTCCGCTATAGATTTTACCATAAATGTTAATTTTTGGACAACCTTATATTCTCTGAATATAAATGAGTTGATCCAAAGAGAGTTTGTGGAAATTTATGAAATGTAATTAATCTATGATGATGTACGGAAATTCAGGGTGACTAAGGGGTAACGGATAAATTTCCGAATAGCCGAATAGAATTCTCCGATTTCCTTCAAACTCCGTATACTTATGTATTTTGTAGCGCTGATTACGAGCAAAGCAGTGAACATTTCCGACAAGTTGATATTGCATGGTGGAATCATGTTAAAAAAAATCATAAAATTACGGTTTTCGGTTTCATCTAATTCTCATTTGAAATTCTCATTCAAGAAAGAATCTTTATTTTGAGAATATAGCATATGAGATGCAATAGAAATGATCTCAATGTTTTCCTGTGTACTTGAATTACACTTTTATATTCTCCTCTGTGTACTTTCATTTAAATATATCATAGCTGCTTCTCAAACGTAACGTTTCGCATTTGTATAATAAATAAATGATGTAATTTGTCTGTTGATATCTTCTTGTGGAGTTAAATCAATATAGAGGATATAAATTCAAGCTCAAACATCACTTACGCATCCTAATCAAGTTAGTAGAGTACCAGCATCCCGTAACTGATATCACGTTAGCTTCCGGTCGCTTCTAATCAACTTCCGGCGCACGGATCACTACGAAAACCTAGCAGGCTTCATAAAATGCCAGCATCACATCACATCAATTACCTCGTTAGGCTTTCTGATGGAATAAATATCATGTATAATCGCATACACTTAAGATACTTCGAATTATAAATTATAATTTGACGCATTTCATTGTCATTCACATATCAGGTGTCATATTGAATATACTAGAAAGTAATTCAATGCAACACTGTGAACAAACCAAATCAAAATCATTTAGCCTTCCGTACCCATAATCCTACACTGAAAAACCGATATGGCTGTCGCAGCTAAACCTTTTTTAGCTGTAGCGGTATCAGGATGCTGCCTATTCTCTTTCCCGCGACAGGTAAATTTTCTAGGTATCTGACCCAAACCTGGTTTGGCGTTCGGAAGCAACTTCGTTGTGTCGTTGTCGTGGAAAGTGGCTGTTTACAATCTCCTAATTTTGTTGTGTTCTTTGGAATATGCACGGCGAAATTTTTATACTACAAATTAATATACTACAATATAATATAGTCTAATTGGTAATAAAACATAACGCGTTAGATTGTGAATTTTCAAATGTGCGACCAAAATATAATATTTCGCTTGCCACATAAATGGTAATATATGTTTTCGGTTGCATATCACTCCCCAAAAAATAATATTTCACACTGAACATAGTAAAAAGTAATAGAGAACAGAACAGTGTTGCTATGTTAAAATGCCTGAAATTACTATGTTACATGTTACGAAAGTATATTTTGCACATGCGGTCCAGCGTTCGCATACAACATGATAAAATATCCTCAAGTAGCATATTGTATTTTAATAAAAAAATCTCACCGTGTGGATGAGTGGTTGAAAAGAAAATTGATAGATTGGCCACTGGAAGAATTTCAGCAAGTATCTGAAGGTAAATCTACCAAATTACATGTGCTTGCTCAAATTGTCAGGAGAGTTTAACCTCTGAAATTTCGTTACTTGTCAGACAGTCACCAGCTAAGCTTGGTTTAGGTCTCATGCCAATACCGATATTGTGCGCCGCGAAAACCAAATTATAGGGCGTGCGACCAAAAAATCTAGGCCCCCGTGCTAGAGTATACTGCTGAAGACCATATCGGTTTTTCAGTGTAGAGATATTTGAATCACATAGAGAACGTAAAATAAACACCGTTCTAATTTCACCTGCAAGAAAATTTATCTTTACGTTTTCAGGGTGAGGATTACGAATTTTCGATAAAAAAAAAAAGATCTTTAGTACTGAACCAAGTATCTTGAGGTTTTCTCTTCATAAACGAATCGAGGGCAAATAGTAGTCTATGACGTAGTCAAAATTTTAACTCGTAGTGTATTATTTTCCACCCGTATATTTTAACGTAGATAATGTTTTTGGTTGAACCTTTGGAAAATTAGAGAAAATATATTAGCCGACCACTGCCTGGACCCTTTGCGTTGGTATATTCTATGGATAATCTGGACTCCATCAATTTTCCAATTTTACAAAGCAAGGTCGGAGCAGACGACAGACGGTCCACATGCATAATTGATGAATAACAGATTATCAGTAGAAACTAAAAACGCAAAAGGACCAGATAGGGGTCAGCTAATATATTTTCTTCAATTCCATACAGTTTCAACCCAAAATTCCATTCGATTCGGAAATGAGCAGGCGGAAAGAAATACATAGCACGATCTCAAATTTCGATTACCTCATATACTACCATTTGCCCTTAATGTAGAAAAGTTCTAAGTACGGTAGAAGACCCTGGTGCGAGACCTTATGTATAACACAGACATCTTTTAAGTGTTATTATTTTGCCATTGAATTTTTTACTATAGATTATGGTTTTATTTATCTGAAATCGTTTTGAAAAAATGAAATTTTCATTTTCCAGCAAAACCATACGAGATAAAAAAATTTGAAAG